>KZ063385.1:0-31702 GCA_002091835.1 Anopheles maculatus | reverse complement strand
TGATCGCCATAGTTTGGAACGCCGAGCATCGGCACACCGTACCAAATTGATTCCTGTACACTGAGAAGCCCCCCGTGGGTGACAAAAACGTCAACCAGCCCACTACCCAGAAGATCATTTTGTGGATACCAATCGGCCGTTATCATATTCTCTGGGAGTGCATTATCTGCTGGGGGATGTGTAATGTCTACTTTCCACAAAAAAATTACATATGGCAGCGAACGTGCCAACGCCGTGATGCTCTTCGCTAAGTGATTGCTTAAGTTATTAATCTTTACATTACTTCCGAACGATATATAAACACATTTTTCGTATGTTTTATTTGAGCGTTGGTAGAATAGGGCTCGCTGAGGCTTTGGTGTGGTAATGTGCAGTCCTCCAACGTTCACTACACGCCAAATGTATGGTTCGGTAGGGTCGATCAGATCGATGGAATTTAACAGCACCATTAAAGCTTTTGATTCTAGGTGTGAAACTGAGGATACATTTGGAAACCGACTTGAAACTAACCGGTCAATTTTTGGGTTATTGTAATATCGCTTGAGCAAAAGCTCGTACACCGTTAGCATATAGTTGTACAACCTTTGCCTAAAGCCTAACGACGTTGTTGGTGTATCATAAAGATAGTTCGTACCGAGTGCTGGATACAGCGGTATTCCGAGAATGGGCTCTAAACTCGAAAGCACATTTGTGGCAGACGCCATCAGTAATGGAGGGAAATTGAATCGTTCTACAAGCAGCAGCAAACACGGACCGGCAAGATGGTCGTGAATAATGAGATGGAATGTAAAGTTTTTGGGATAGTTAAGCAAGCTGAAAAAGCTTCTAGATGATAGAGCACATTTGCAAACCATATACTCAAGGTCAGCAAATGATGCCAACAGCTCCAAAGGAGACATCGAGTGCATTGAAAGATAATCTATTGGTTGGTCCTTGGACAGTGCTTCATCGACTTGATCGTGTTTGAGAAAGTGAGGATTGCGCTCGCTTCCTTCCTTGTAGATGCTCAGTACGGTTACGTTGTGTCCTCTGTTGGCTAATAGTTTAGCTAACTGTTGACTCCTACAACGGAATGAAATGTTCTGTCATTTTGAACGCAAGTTTGCACCAAGCGCTTACCATAGAAAGTGACTCGGCGATGCAACCGCACTTATGTAGAGGATGTTGTTGTGCTGTAAACTGTCGTCGGTAACTGCCACACGCAAAGTTATCAAAAATGTGATAAATATCAGCACCACAAAGCGCCATAAATTTCCCATTTCTTTAAGGGAACGTTTCTTTTCACTAAATCAAAATCATCGTCAAGTCTGACGGGAGCATACAAGAATACTGACCAAGTTGATGGAAGAGAGAAAGATTAACTCGATAGCATGAGCTAATGTGCCGGGAGCGACCGGTGCTCCGGTTTGGAGAACTCTGATTGAGGTGCAGTGATGTTGTACAGTGTGGGATATAGTTTTATGGTCGATGAAGTATCTGCATTTAATTCTTTCGAGTCCACAAAATAAACGTATCACATAGAACCCTTTCAAATGGTGGAAAATATCTCGAGGCTGTACATTAACAAATGAGTTAAAAAAAAAAATCTCATTTAATATTAGCGTCTTGCTTAGTTTTGTATCTAGAACACATATCCAAACGTTGATTAGATAAAGCCAAAACTGCACAAACATTGAAACAAATAAGACATGCGCTTTCAATGTGTGTATTTGCCTTCAAACTTTTTTAATATTCGATAAAAAAAATTACAAAATTTATCTACAAATCTCAAGTTTGCTTTAAACATAATTTTGTAATTATAGATAGTTTAAAAGTAGTCGTTCTACATGAATAAAAAACATAGTTTTCAAGTACTAATAGTATAACAATAGCGAACGTCCTTAGTATAACGTCACGCACTGTACTGTTTATATTGATAATTCTCGTAATGGTCCCAAATCGGTCGTAACTGTCGCTGTGATGATTTATTAACACAGCAATACGAACGATACCGTTTCGTAGTCGACAACAACACAATATATACACTGTAAAGTTATTGAATTGTCGTAAATATAGAAGTAGTGTAGACGGCATTCACAATTGCTCTTTTTACTATGGTTGCATTTGGAGTTTTCAACCCTACAATGAGCTGTCCTGTTTCGTACTGTTAAAAAGTTACCATAGCAACTTGGTATATGCCTACTGATTTGAATTAATATTTAAAGTGGCATATTTTATTTAACAAAATTTTTTGATATTTTCATAAGTAATGTGAGTCAACAAACAGGTTTACTTTTTAACTAACATTTAAATAACAACATAACTAGCTGTCGATGGCTTGAATCACCCATAGTTTTCGGTATTTCCTGCATATGACTAGCTAGGTGCAGTTGAGGATCGAACCCATACCGGGAGAGTTGTTGCGCTGGACAAAACCAACTGTAAACTATTGAATAACCTCTTTTGTCTAACATAAATCCATTGATGAATCTTTGTTGAGCTAATTGGTCTGATTCTATGTTAGTTTGTTTTCCATCTCTGGGCTCCCCATTAATATTATGCTTATCAAGTAAAAATGCTCTGCCCAACCCTATGTTGGTAACCGTACCCTATATCAACATTCGCATTTCGATACACATTTCGCAAACCACCTTCCGTGAACGACTTGTCGCCAACGCCTAGAAAAAGTGCCGCAGAATCACCAGCAGTATCAGGCAGCAAAAAATATAGACGCAGTCTAGACGTGCGATCGCAAAGTGCACAAGCGTAGTGGTGTCATTGTCTAGACTTCTTCCTGGATAGAGGTATGGACGCCAATTCCGGTCAATATAATATACATAAACCATGGAGAAATCTCTGCGCGCAAAATTCTCTGTTGATACGAGCGTTCTGCCGTGTGAAATAAAATAAGCCCGTTCTGCCGTAGCGGGCGAGTTATGTAAAATAAGAGATTGTGTAACATTGGTTAAAAACAGATAAAGCTTTTAAATACTTTTTGAAAGCTAGTGGAGAAACGCGTTGTGTGCTTCTAATTCTGATGCTTCTGTCCGGCAAGCATCAGCGATCAATGAAATTACCATTTATATCCGTCGCCTACTTCTAAATCTGTACCATTATCGTGGAATCTATGTTGATTCAAGCAACATTTCGGCTTATGTATAATTAACAATCACGCAAACACACACAGAAAATCAGATAACGCGAGACTTACCTGACAAATGAAAAACTCTGGATGGTGTTATCGTCACCCCTTGGTGTTGGGACAAGTTTGCGTGTAGATTTAACGCGTCCAATAAATCGATGCCAGGATCCACCGTACCACCTGGAAACGAATTGCCACCTGGAGAAACGATTGGAAATGAGAAAAAAAAGTTAGTTAAACATGGAATAAGTAGTTGTTATTTTGAAGGAGAATAATGAAATGGAACACTATGCACTTACTTATCTACGATTAGTACGTAATCACTGACAGACAGCGTCTTAACTCAACGAAAGACATGTGCAAGCTTACAAATATTGAACTTGACCAGAGAACCATTTTGTTTCTATCTCCGTAAGTACCGTTAGGGATGGTGGTATTGCTAATAGAATCATTTGGAGATTTAATGAATAGCTTTATTTATTGCATTCCCATATTTCATCCCATTGGTTTCAATGCAATAAGCTATAAATGGTCGGGCTACGATATGATGGGCTTATATGAGACAAAATGAAACCAGTGTAACGACAAAACCGAACAAGTACAAACAAACAAAAATAGTACCACGCTCAAGGGCGAAGTTTCTCGACATTCTTAATAAATCAATTAAATCTGTCACGGTGAGATTGCACTCGGGTTGTTCTCAGGCCGTGAGCCTAGCCTTACGGTCGATTCTAGCGACCAACCACTTGCTTTAAGTAAGCACCAGTCTGTGCTTTCTATTGATTGTACAAAATAATAATCTTGAAGTCACATACATATGGATGTGTGTAGTGGTGGCATTGTAACAAAATCATGAAAATAGTACAACCATCTTTGCAGCAAACACTACACAGGAATGTGCAACAAGCGTGTTCCAATAAATACAGCATCAGAACTTTCAGCGGATGGCGGCAAGAATGTGTAGGCTCGATAGTATTGACAATACCGAAAACGGAACAGCTACGTACGTACGACGCCATTGTGGTCGTTAACAGTCTCGCCAAAACACGTATCCCGGGGCACAAACTCTTACACTTCCGTGATTTTATTGTTATGATTTATGTCGTTCTCATAATGCTCCGTTAGTGTAGTTGAACAAGCGAGATGTTTCCCGTGTGTGTGTGTTTTTTTTTTGCAGACATGTTGATGCTATGGTCTTCGGGCCAGATGAGCTGCTGCCACAATCGATCAGGACACATGTATTTCTAACATGTGCCAGACACCATGCTATAATTGCTGATGTCTATGGAAAAAGTTTGCCCATCCAAAAGATTGGAAATCATTGTTCGGATATTGGCGATTGGTTGAGTATTTGGTTCGCTTAGTGCTTTTGTAGAATTTCGCTTTATACTAATTCTCCTGAATACTTCCTGAAACTCTTTCTTAAACATCGCTAATCAAACTACGCTTATTACACTCCATTTCGGAATATTCAAGTATTGTCGCATTTATTTGCTTTCGTAACAAACATCGTACGATACAAATTATGCTTATCTGCTGCTTACTCGTCCCGACAACACCGACGCCGAAGATACCGTACAACAAACGGCACAATCTGCCACAGCCTCTAAGCGTACTCTTGGCCAGAATAGAAACAGAACATTTAATAATGCAATGGTGATTCAAACAGGAAATAAGAGAAAGTTGAACAAAACACAGGCAAAAGAAAACTTCCAACACTACAATAAATCTGTTTATGGTCGCCCTTGGGGCGCCAGTTTGCGTTACTGATACCTCCTTTGATAGTAGCTCCTTTGCAGTAGTTTCCGCCAACATTCTGCCCGAGTTTCGGTGCTGATGATGCTACAGTTGCTGCGTGAGCGGGCTTATTCCGCGTAGCAACAATAACCATTGAGAGTGAAAAGAAAAACTCTGCCCGGGTAATTCCGATTTCCCGTGCTTTGCTGCAAGCTTGTCTAGCCATGGATTATGTTTGCTATCAAACGATTTTGTTTTCTTTCATTTTTTGTTTTTTTTTTGAGGATGACTTAAAACAATCAGAGAACGGAAGTTGTCTGTATGCGGATTTTAAACAATTTGCATGTTTCGTAGTTTTATAAACTGACGATAAATATGTCGCTCGTGCAACATGTTTTTGGAATTTCAATTATGTGAGTTGAGTAGATTTTGGGTTGATATTAAGATTATCCTATGCTTAACGTTTATCATTCGAGTGCGTAATTTGCTGCATTTTATTATACTTTCTGATGAAAAAACTTTACAAAAAAGCCGGAATTTAATCTTTGTGGGGCGATTCAATGCCCAAATGGTAGTGATTTTGCTCTGTCACACTGAAGAAGAGAGCTTTGAATCTAATTTTTTCATAGCAAGGATACATAAGGACAAGTAGTATTAAACTCGCAATACACCCTAACCGATCTTTACGGATTAAAAAAAAACTCGATTAGAGTGCACAACTTAACCATGATAGAAAAAATATTGAAATATATTGCAAATGTAATAAATCTGATTTCCCGATGTGTTGTGATTATGACAGATATTCCTTTCAATAAGATTCAAAGGAAGGATAAACTTGTCTTTTACTAAATACCATTCATATCAACATATTATTTGCGGTCATGCAAGGTAGCGGTTTCGATTGGCAATTTAATTAAACATTGCAACAACATTATTATAAGCTACGCAAATAAATAACGGCCGTTTTTTTCGAAAGTTTTATTTAGTTGTGGCATTTTTATTTGTAAAAAGTGGGCCACTCAAAATATTGCCCATTATTCTGTATTACTTTGTTCCACCTTTCGAGTAAATCGTGGATTGTTTTCCGAAAAAATGCAACGTCCTTTGACCCAATCCAGGTATTCAAAAAGTTCTGGATCTGTTCGTACGACGCGAACTGTACTGGTCAACCAACCCATTAGCCATGGGTCGGAATAGATGAAAACATCTGCGCAACATGTAGCCGAGGGTTGTTGTAGAGTGCAGCAGAATGACTTTGTCGTGCCTAATGGATGATGTGGCCCTTTTGCACACAGTGCTCGGCATCAACGTATTAATTGCGATCGGTAGCGTTCACCGGTGATTGATTGGTCCCACCAAATACTTAGCAGAACCATCGAACTATGGATGTTCGGCCGAGCTGATGATGTTGGGGTATTCCCCATGATTTTTTATGTCTTGGGTTGCTAAACAATATCAACTTCTCGTTTCCTGTCACGATTTTGAGTACGAAACTCTTTCTGTTATGCCGCTGGATCAGCAACTCATACATGACGAGTTTGCATTCATTGCCTCGCGGCTTCAATTCGTGTGGTATCCAACTTCTGTATCCTGCCTAATGCGTTCAGCCGTAACGATATGGTCTTACAAGTTACGCCCAGCATGGCTGCAAGCTCTTCTCTCTGAGCTTAGCTGTGATTTTCCTCCACTGTTGGGTCTTTTCTTCGCGTTAAGCGTCATCCACGGACACCTTATTCTGCTTAGAGCAGCATCTCCCTAAACATTCACAAGTTCTCGATGCGCTACCGGCTACACCTCCCGCATATGGCGCTTACTCGGCTCAACATTAGACATTTTCTAGAAATAAGAACTTTAACTCGCACCAAATAATCACTCATCTGTTTACACAGTTTGATTGTGGCATACGTCAAAATCTCACCACATTGCTGCTGACCCAATCGATTTCAAAACGACCATTATTTACTTGCCCTGGATCCTATATTAAAACGATACAAGATTTCATACCGATCTTAGGCTCAAGCAAGTGTAACCATCAATATCATCAATAGTCGTATGTGTTTTCAGGTATAACCATTCAAAACTTTCCAAATAAGAAGCATAACAAGCAGTCCCATATAATCCCATCCTCCAAATGGAAATTAAAACATTACCCAGTTCTGTCTTTATTTTTCTTTTAATCATTTCCCAATTTTACGTAATCCAAGTTTTAAAACTCACTTTCATAAGTTGAGAAAGCCTATAATCTTTAAATTATGAGCAGGGTTAATTAACGGGCAAAAGTAACTTGTTTAAGAGAAACGTAAATTAAAATCCTGCATGGATTCTACGACAGTTTTCAGCTTTATCCTCTACATTATGATCTTGTCTTACAAAAGCTGCCATTTAAAGACGACAAAGGTGCGAAGATCAGACGCAGGATGAAATGATTCAATTTAAGTATTGCCTTGGGTTGGTTATTAATTGGTAGAACTGTGTAAAGAAGCTTATTAAATTTTGTCACCACTTGTTAATAATATTTTATAATTCCTCATCAATTGACACATATCTCTTAAATAGAAGTGTAAACTATCCACAATTTGAGAAGCTGTGTTCTACGGCTGTACATTTATTGATACATTGGACGTTTTAGCGACGTTTTATACAAAACCCGTGACCATGTTGCCGTGGCCCTGCACGCCGAAAACTATTAAATGTTTCGATACGTGTGATTAAGCAGTCGCTATCACTTAGTTAAGATGCAAATGTTTAGTTTTTCAATGAATTATAAGTCGTTATTCGCAACTCGAGTGTAAACATGATGGCACATATTTCAACTCGGCGCTCTCAAGCATTTCAGCAAGCACAGCAGGTGTCCTCGATTGGATTATAAAATACGATCAACAAGCGTCTATCAGGGATCAACCGACCAAGGAAGGGGGGAGGGCGAAGGGGGTAGAGGTAGGGCAAACTGGCATGTCGTTTCGTTGGGCGGCACATAAAATGACGCACAAGGGTGCTAATTCGTGATCAGCTCATATTTCTTTCCATTTCCACAACCGCGCATCGGGTTCGACATCGCTTTACAGGATATCGAAATTTGGGCAGACAGTAACGTACGAACCAACCAACTGACCAACAGAAGATCTCGTGCCACTCAGCCTGTGGCTTGGCTTCTCGTTTCGTTGCGGTTTCGATGGTTTACCACTTAGTTATTTGTTGTCGTTTCCGCGTGGTTCACCACCACCATTTATTCTCACAAGTCACACCGACAGCAGCGCGTAGTGTAGCGCCATAAAATAACACAGCTCGACGGCAGTAGAGATAAGGATTCGTCCGGATTCCACTCGACAGCCTGACGCGCACCGTTAGCTTATGTAAAAAAGGGCACCGAAAAACCTGAGAAAAGATCAAGACTCTCTCACTGTTGAGTGCGATCATCCCGATGCAGACCATCTTCATCGGGTTGGTTTTTTTTCTCGTGTGTGTGTGTGCGTTGGTGCTTCTTTACCATTTAATTTGGTGGAAGAAAAAACCAAAACTTGCTTTTTTTGAATACCTTCAGAAGCAATCTGATGTTGATGACATGCCTTGCTCAGTCTCAGGGTTTCACATAAAACAGCATACAGTCGACAAAAAAAAAGCCGAAACTTTCCAGCAATCGTTGAGCCTTTTAGCAAAGCAAACAACGAACACAATCACGTTTTCTTCCCATCAATATCTTTCTAAAACCCCGCCACTCTTTCGCTTTCTTTTATACGTGTTCGTATTGTTTCTTTTCCCCACACGGTTCTGGGCTGGTTTTCGGGTGGGACAGACACTCTAAAAAACTCTAAGAAGCTCTAAGATTCTGATTTATGATACCATAATTATCGCAGTATTAAGCTTGGATACCTATCTTATATAACTGGGAGGAAAAAAAAGAAGCAAAAGAAACACAAACCTGTGCACAGGTTTATTTTAAACCTTTATAAGCATGCAGTTTCGCAATCATTAATGTTCTCTGCTCACTGCACTATGTGTTAGTAGGTCGAAACATTTTTATTTCCAACCATCATCGACTTTGCCAGTTAATCCGGTTCAGTAGGGTACTTAAAAGCTCGGCAGCTTCAAGCACAGCTCGTCGGCCTGTTCTGCTACAACTTACACTTACATTTAGCGAACACAAAAAAAAAACGCTTGCTCAATTCATTGTAGTTGCTAATTGTTCGTACGTAAGTATTAACTTTAGCAGCAAACTTAAGCCGAAACCTGTAGTCTGTTGCGTATTGTTGAAAAATAAACCTGAACCTGTAGCCTTAAAAATCAAAATCAGCTTTATTATTGTTATTCGCTTTACATACCTCTTCCTTTTCGATAAGACTAAGAAGTCGTTAGCGAAATCGGGGCTTTGTGTGTGTGTGTTTTATTGCACACGTTTGTTGAAGCACATGAATATTCATTCATTCTGCCGGCCCGTTTTGACTCTGCGGCTAGTTGGAAAATCAAGGCGAAATGTCTACGAAAATAATTGTCGAAAAATCACTTAACTGTTTCTGGCTCGCCGTGAATCTTCTTCGTCTTCAGGTGTGGCTTTAATTTGTTTAGTTTACAACATCTTGGTTTCACACTCATCCGTTTATGTATCGTAAACGGAGTTTTATATCCCATTCTACCCAGGTGGAATGCCCTCAGGTTTGTTGAATGCTGCGGCTGGGCGAATAACATCTTTAGTCATCAATTAAGCGATAAATGCCATAAACATATGTCATATAATTTTTTTCCACCACAAAATTAACCAATAGATAACGAACTACCGAACTGGATTTTGATCCGCATGTAAAAATTGCGACAGGCGAGATTGTAGGAGGTCTTAAGCTTGTTTGCGGGTTAAAGGATTATCATCAATTCTTGTCCGCTCGTTTTTTTAATCCTTTTTGAGGCTTCACTTAGACTTTTTCGAATTAAGTGGACTATCGGCGCAGACGCAGAAAAAACGAAACAATAATGTCTTACTAACAATAAATTGATGTGATGTGTTCGTAACAGTTTATATAAAAATAAACAAACACAGCCAATGAATTTAATGCAGAGTCGTGTTTATCGATAAACATTACCCGCTTCCAAAACTCGTAAATTCACACTATGCAATGTTGATCCGCTTATGATTACACTCTACAGGTTGATATCGTTTACAATTTAAGCTCTAAGCCCTGTTGGGAATATGCATGGTCGAAGCGGACAACAACCCAAGCTATCGAGGATTCCGAAGTCTGTCAATAAAAACTAAGATTTATTGATATTGATTAAGTCTCTTAATTAAATTTTTTCATCGTCTCGTCGCAAAACACGATACCTATACCTTGTATTCACTGATAGGCGACACGGGACTATATTGCAGGGAATATCGATGACTCTCTGGAGACTCATTCAGTGCAGCACAATCGTTACCTGTTACGCGCGCCCAAAATAGGGTTTCCCCTAAAACGTCCGTTCACGTTCTACTACTATCCCCCATTAAATGCTCTTAGATCGCTTAACTTTCTCGTAAAGACAACATATGTTCACATAGCCTCTGTTGAATGTGGATAGAATGTCGTATAGATTTGATATCGGGTCGGAGAATTGAAACATTTAGCAGACACACCGACAACCGACGCATATGAATTGCTGGAGTGGATGTTTATCCATGCTTTTTCCTGGCAAAAATGGGTGTACAGGAGAGATGGTAGGAGAAATTACTCATCCTACCGTTATCAGTTTGTCTGTGAGGCGTGGACAAATTTACAACCAGACATTACGTGACCTACAGACATTATCGTGCTTTAAGATGGTGCTGCTAATCCTCGGCAGCAAAGCGTCCTAACTAAACTTATTGAGGATATCACATAGCTGACGCGCTTTTACGGAGACTATACAGGAAACGAAGTTTGAGCGCCAAAAGATTCGTCCCTAGCATTTGAAACAGCTGATAAAGAAGTCTAGACACATTAGTGTATAATATTTTTAACTTGCGTGGACATTCGAGAGTGCTGAGAAAGTGTCAAAAAGGCATATAAACTAATGATGCTATGGGATGATAAATACCGACTTTTTTGTTGTATAAAATAAATAAGCTCAAGAATAATTACGCGAGTAGTCGCGTTCGGCGATATGCGCCAAAGATCTCGATACAAATCCTAAGGATTAACTTAGCTTGGGGAACTATTGAGATGTCGAAAGCCAAAAATTAGCAGTTTTATTTATGGGTAATTAGTATTACCCTGTATTAAACCGAAATGCAACCGATTTGTGTATAAAATTAGCTTAATTTGTGTACCATATTCAATAATACTGTTTATAAACTATGTTTCAAGCGCTTCAAAACTGTAATTTTATTCAATAAACCATTGCTAGGATTTGTGTATGATAATTACAGTTTTATCTGTAAACGTATCATAAAATTGCAACGTGGAAGGCAAAGTAACCTGTTTAAACGTTCAGTCAGTCGTCGTGCAGGTTTCCAAACAGCAACAACATATGGAGTTATGCTTCGGTGCAGCCCCCCCCCCCCAGGACCCATATGTCTTTAAGCAAAGAAGACATAAATCAATTATATATCGATTAGTGCAATGGGATAGCTGTCACCGCTGTACTGTCATGTTGTGTCATTATTTTGCAATTAGCCATCACAAATCGTAAATTTTTCAATTTGCATAATTAGCAATCGTAATGAACCCTTATGGGGATGGTGCAGCAGTGCGATGGTTAAAATTTCGTTTGTTTGCAAATTAATTACCACTTTTAAGATGGCGAATACGAACCTAAATTGTTTAAAGTTATTTGTATATTGCTACACAATACAGTTTATGCGTTCTAAGTGTATTGCACCGTCTTGCTAAGGTGAATTAGAAACACATCAAACAATAATAGAATGTATGGAAAAGTAAACATAACCCCTTGCTCACTTCCATTGGAGAAAGTGTCCATTTCCTGAAGATTGTGCATTGTGCGTGTAAAGTGTGACGTGTTTGCAAACGTTGATGGACACTAAAATCCACCATAATATGCAGCAATTAGTCAAATGCCCCCTGGTAACGATATGCAAAAATGATCGTTTTCTTCGCTCTCACGACAAGCCCTCTCACAACAACACTCTGGAGAAGGAAGTAGTGAAAATTCAATGGCATACCAAAAGCCAATGCCATTGAAATCAGTAAAAAACACAAAACTCCCTAACCACTTCATACCTTAACCACAACAACACGGCACACCGCATGAGTGTTGCAAGATAAATCTTGACACGGTGAACCGTGCTCGCCAGTATCTGCGGCTAACAAATCACCCAAGAGTCTTCCCGAGATATCGTACACGTACGTTCTTCCCAACGACGCACCATCGACGAATGTTGCCCCTGCCCGGGAATGGGTAGTGAAGGTGTCCGTCACTGTACTCTGGTTTCCGTTGCCAACGTAACGTGCAGGCCAACGCATCGTGGTACAAATGACCAATCGAAGGATTTTGCAAAGACGCAAACACATATGTGTGTGCTGTCATATAAAATAACCACATCAATCATGGTGTGCAAGAAGTATCTTTCTCTTTCTCTCTCTCTCTTTCTCTCTGTTCACTTGTTTGCGCTAGCCAACAGTAGAGTTTAAATTAAGTTGACGGGGCTTGACTTAGCAATCATATACGCCCATTGAAAAACACAATCGATGAATGTCATTGTTTGCCTGAATCACCACCACCTTTCCACAGGATTACGAGAAATAGAGAAATTTGTCAAACCACACGCGGGCCCCGAACCGGGCTGCTGTCAGCAGGGGCCGGGTATTATTTGTGCAAAGAACGCACATTAATTGTGCATGTTGCCGATGTGAAAGGAAGGTACACTTAGCAGAAAGCCTTTGGAAATCGAACCATCCGTACACGTTGTATGTGTGCGTGCCTGCTAAATCATTAGCATAACAAATATTGGAAGATCCTATTAAGAAATCCTAGCCGAGCGACAACTAGCGAGAAAATAGGAATGGTGGTACAAGAAAGGATTTCAAACAAAACAATGGAATAGTGCAAATTGCTTACGGTAGCTTATGAAGGGTGTATTGACATGTTTAAAAAGTATTCTCTAAATTGACAAAAATATAATATAATATTTGTGAGCTCTTGAGAGAACATTTTTCCTTGAGCACAAACGAGCTTAGAAATTTTAAAAATTGAAATTTTTTTATCCCAAAAATTGGTCGCTCCCCACAAGGCCACACCACCATCAAAGGCGCATCAAACGAACGAACAAAAGGGGCCAAAGAAGGAGAACCAGAAAAACGAATGCACGAATTTTAAAGCGCTCTTTATTAATGAGGAAGAATTTATGCTTCCGTCGGAGATTTAACTATTCGTTTGAAACCGGTCAAAGAGAGCACCCGATAAAGTGTGCTTTCGTTCGTACGGTAGGTGTCGGCTGGGGCTTCTGATGAATCGAGCCGCATACAGGCGTAAAATTTTCAGCAGGGATATGGCATGGCTGTGTCATTATGTAGGCCACGTTCACCATAGCCCCCATACGGTTCAAGGGCTGGTGACTGCTGTTCGTCGTAACTTAATTTTGGAGCTCTCTCGCTCTCGCTTTCTCTCGCCAAGCATTAAATAAAACCATCCATACTTGGACAAATGGCTTGTTCTTGCTAGAGATGCACCATTCTTGAAGAAGGACGGATATTTAACCGACCGAGGTAACTTGAATAAAGCCACAATTTGCAAACAAACGACTTTAAAATTAAAACATAACGTTGCCAATTTAACAGCTGGTCTCAGCTAGTCAAACATTAGACACAGCGCCTCCCGATCAGCGCCGGCTATTTCAATTCTCCACTGTATGCACAATATTAATCCGCCCCGTTTCTGTGCGTGTCTGCATAAATCCAAGCGCAAAAGTGCAATCGATTGGTGAAAATTTTTGGCGCCTTCTCCCTCTTCACCTTAGTGTATTTATTGCCCACCATGCACGCATGCATGGTAACGCTGCGCACAAAGATAAATGCTATGTGTATTTGCATACAATTTCCGATCGTTAAAACGAGCCGATCGTTTAATTTCCAGAAGACCCCACCATTGATTTATGCAGCGCTGTGCAACTTTGCTGCTCAGTAACCAAGACCATAAAGTCCCTTTTGCTTAAGGAGACTAAAATTGAGACCAACCCCCGTTTTGTGTTGTGCTTCGCGGGTTTTGCTGTTTCTGATGACAATATTTTCCCCTAATGAATTCAAATGAACTTTGCTGGCATTTCCTTCCGCTTCTCGCATTGCCTTGCACAAAATCCGAGCTTTTGGGGTAGCTAGCGAGTGGCGAAGAGTGTAGCACGAAAAACAAAAACAAAAAAAAAACGGAAAAGAAACTGATTCTGCTGATTGATAAGTTTTGGTTTGTTCCAGCACACACAGACACGTCGGGAACTATTTTATGCATTACCACCATTCCATTTGTATCCTGGTAGATTATTAGTACACTTTTTACATGTTTGTTTGGACCTATGCTTAACACATAGCGTATTGTGATGATTACGCATATGGATTCTATTTATACGTTGAAAGAGTTTGATTACCGCTTAGTAAGTTAGTGAGCTGGCCACCATAAGCCACCGGCAGCTCAGTAAGTTCATTAAAGTAAATTCGTATTTCACAACATTATCTAACGTACGCCATCTGGCGGTTGGCATTAACGTCGTGTGACCCATAGAACACAATCGAGACACAATCATCCGCTACAACGTTTCACATCCCGACCGGTCAATAACTGAACAAACCTTTTTCATGTTCATTCAACATCGGTTGGGTGGGATGGCTCATTTACATACTTGTGAAATTCATCGATGAGATCGTCCAATTTAGATCACGATGAGTTTATGCTTTACTTTTGTCTTTGGGCAATGGAATTCCTCAAACACCGAACAGACCCGTACACACACACACACACACGCACAAGTCAACACAAATTGTGGGCTGTTAGGTTGTGGGACATTTACATACTAGTTAATACATACATTTGTAGAATTATTTCCCGCATGCCACATTGTGCACGCACAGCGAAGGTGAAACATACAGACAGAAAAGCTAGCGTTCAATGTTGACTGTCGTTTTTTATTTTTGTTTTTTGATTTTATGCCAAGAACAATAAATCGTCCTCAATCTGGATGCTGTGTGACAAGATATAAAACAAAACCAAAAAAAAAAAGAAAAACAGTGAACACCAAGGGAAGAATATGGGATAATTAAATTTGTCGCTCTTCCTGTTACTGTGTGTGTGTGTGTTTTCTTCTTTTTTTATACATTTTCTTTCGTTTTCTTTCTACACCTTGATACCCGAAGCCCCCCCCCCCCCCCACCCCCCCCTCTACCACGAAAATTATAATAGGGGAGCAATACCCCCCCCCCCCGCACCCCCCTTTCTGCGAATACGTTTTAAGGTGATCCGATTTTACCCGAAACACATTATTTAAATATTCAGCCAGTTTCAAAACCTTCCTCAACGAAATAGCATCGAACAGGATTAGTGAAACCATGGCGACGCATCACACCACCTCTTTAACGTCTTTCTGACTATTCGTTCGCTCGTCTAGAGATAAGGGGCCAACGCTATGTAACAGCAGCAGCAGCGCTTTCAAAAAGCTCTCGGAATCACCCAGACGGCTGAATGAAACAAACAAACAAAAACAAAAAACAAAAGAAGAAGCATCCCACCAAAATGGGTCCTCCCTAGTTGGTGCAGCTTTCATTATTTTTTTTTCTCAAATAACCGAACCGCTGACAACGGTGGTTTGTTTGATGAGACCTTTCCGTCCAATTGCCTAGGAGTTTTATAAGTGAATGAATTTTGTCAGCTGATTTTGTGTGTGTGTGTTTTTTTGTTGATAATTTCTTTTAGTCATTTATAACCATCGGCATCTTCTATTGTAAAGCTTTGTTAAAGTAAAGTTATGGAGAATGGAGACCACTCATTAGTGTTTGGTTCGTTTAACATAATTCCAGCATTGGTAAACAATGTCTCGTTTATATTATTTCCAAGTAATAATATAATCTGCACGAGATGAGGCAAAATGCGCAAGGTGTTTTTTAAAAAGGTTAATAAATAAATGTGCCTGAAGATCCGAAATGTACCGTTGCACAACACAATAACGTAATGCTCAAGGGTTCTTTTGTGTACATCTATGTATATGAATAGGTGAGATTTCACAAATGTCTATCACTTAGGGATAAGTGATTGAAGGAAGATTTCCACTCAGATCTACACTGAGTTGTGGTCGATTGCAGCGACAAATAAGACATCCCTGTCGTAGGTATATCATTTTGCATGTCAGTATAAATAAAGGTAGAGTAAATAAATGGTAAGTAAATTAATTTTTTAACACGCATCGATAGCATAAATACTGACAGAACTATCCAAAAGTAAACATTGAACAGATAAGTTCATTAAAATATAGTTTAACGCACCGCATTTCATAAATCCCTTAAACTTCCCATCGCACCGAAATAATGTTTTAAATGTATTGGCTGTGTTGGCATAAATTGACTGCCCCCTTAATGGAATGAATTCCGTACTGCGAAGGGATGAAAAAAATCAATCAACTTAAAAAAAGAGGGGAGAATATGAATAACGGCTGCAAACATGTACAGCGGGGATAGTGTGAGCCAAACAAATACTACGTAGTAACGTTTTGCTGCCTCAGTGCCTAGAACTTAGCAATCGAAACTAAACGTATGTATACGTTTATTTATGAATGAACTTCAACCGTGCATACGGCAAAATATGTTTACCTTTCGATGTTAATATTCCATTTGGTTGACAAATTTACGTGCTATAAATACGTTATAAGAGGGATACAACCGTACCGGAGATTCTCATGGCAGCTAGCTACGGGCATCTTCAAAGAAAAGCAGCAGCAGAGTAAGATCGAACGCAGGCGAACAGGGGAAAAAAATCGAAACACTTGTTCTACTCTATGGAACCGGTCCAGATAATCTGAACGGCAATGATACGTAGACTTCACGCGATTGGACAGTGCGTGGCACAAATGTCTTAGGTTGCGAGTGAACGAGGGTAGCTTAAGAAGAAGCTATTAAGCGGCTGCGTTAGAGCGATCACTGGTATGAAATCAAAAGGCGGAGATAACATCTCAACCGATTAGCATATACTAAAGCTCCAATGAATTTTGACCAATCGCGGTGGTAACAAACCATATGCTACCCTGCTTCGCTACAGCGCTACGACTCGTCCGTTTGAGATACTTTTTGATGAGCCGGCCTGTTTTGATACACGCTGCACGACAAACGATTCAAATCAATCCCCGGCATCGAATATTCATAAGCTTCTGCTAACGATATGTGTGAAACAAATATCAAACGATTTTGATCCATTGATCTCGGCGAAAGAGAGAGAGAGGCTTCAATGGTTTCCTTGTTGGACATAATCGTCATGTTGAAAATGCACACAATATACCTTTCAACATCATAATTGCCGGCCGATAAATCAATCCCGTTCGAAGGACGATCGATTCTTGTGGCACACTAGTGCTAACTGTGAAATGAAACAAACAAACGAAACGAAACAAAAAAAAAACACACACACACAATTACCATGCATTTTCGCTCCCAATGCGTGTCCACTCGCTTTATCCCACGTTTGTTCCTTCCTGATACTTTTTCTCCTCCTTTATTTTTAACCCCTCGGCCGATGTCATTCATTCGGCGTTTTGTTCACATACAACGCTTTCTCTCAACGGGACCACATTTATTTCACACTCCGCACAGAATAGGTTCACATGTTTCATCATATTTTGTTGTTGTTTTTGCTTCTGCTTCCATCAACTGTCATCACTTTCGCAGACCAGCACTTTAACGTGGGAGATGGTATCGTCTTTTCTACCTTATTCTAAATTATCTTTCATTTATTTATTGGCGACACGAACGAAAATCGCTTACATCGCGTTTGGACAATTTAAAACACTCAACAACACCCATTTCATCCGTTTCCGTTTTTTTTTTCTCCAACATCGCAAATAAATGGCCAGGGCTGTTGAATCGCAATGATCAATGCCGAAACATTTGACCCGTTTAATTGAAAACGGATGAAACTAATGTATAATAATCTCGACGGTACAGTGTTGAGTGCCGAAGTTGTTATTATAAATTTGATGCATAAATCAATCAAACCCAAACTTAACAGGTACTGTCACCGTGATACGTGGTTGGTTTTCCATCTCAGCTTGACAAAAAATTTTTTGTAGCTGACTCTAGTCATTCCTGATGGGGTTTGTTCGTGTTAGCAACCGGCGCCTCTACCAATACCACCGGGTCGCCCCGAATGCAGTCGAATTAGGCCTACATATATTACCAACTTCCTGTAAGACCTACGACGAGTAAAGGATGTAACGACTTCGAGCAATCCATGGTCTGCTGCAGTAGTCCTTGATATCAGTCACGGTTTAGTACCGTCGTCCTGACGGACTCAATCTCAATCAGGGCCTACCACGCCTCCTCTGTCCATGTGAACGGCCTAAAAGGACTTTACGGGCTGTATCGTCGGGTGCCATTCTCATGACATGACCAGCGCACCGTAGCCTAGCGAGTATAATTCGCTGCACGATGGTGAGGTCACCGTACAGCTCGTCGTTGTAGCAACTCTTCCATTGTCCTTCCACACATACGGGGTCAAAAATCTTTCTGAGCATCTTCTTCTCGAACGCGGTTAAGAGAGTTTCGTCAGTTTTGGACAAAGTCCATGTCTCAGAGGCGTATGTGAGTACTGGGGGTATAAAGGTTCTACACAGTCTCAGCTTCGTCCGTCGCAACAGGTATTTTGTGTGAAGAAGTTTCCTTAGGCTGTAGTATGACCGGTTGGTAGCCAGCACCCTTGCCCACAAGTCAACGTCTATGTTGTTGTCGCTGCTGACTTTTGACCCCAGATATCTGTACATCACCATCATTTTGGGTTTTGCCTCGTTAATCTCCAACCCGCGGTTCAGTGCCGCATGCTCGATCCTTTGGTAAGCTTCTGCTACATAGGAGAGCCTCAAACCAATGATGTCTATGTCATTAGTGTATGCCAACATTTGGAGTGACTTATAGAAGATGGTCCCCTAAGGGTCCTGAGAGTTTTCCATCCACCTTCACCTGGCATGTGATGTTGGTCATTGACATTCTTACCGGCCTGGTAAGCTTGGCCGGGATTCCAAATGAACTCATTGCGTCGTATAGTTTTACCCTGGCTGTGCTATCATATGCGGCTTTAAAATCAATAAAGAGATGATAGGAGTGTAGCTGCTGCTCCACCATCTTCTCCAAGATTTGCCGCATGGTAAAAATCTGGTCAGCGGTTAATTTTCCGTTTCTTTCACACATACATGGTCAAAAAACTTTCTGAGCATCTTCTTCTCAATCGTGGTTGAGAGGGTTTCGTTAGTTTTGGACAGAGTCAACTATATTTAGCGAAATAAACAAATACCATTGACAGTGGGACACTGTAGTGAATGTTTATAAACATCATTAATCAATTTAATATGATCGTTCCGTTGTAAGTATATAACGGCAAAAGTAGTCGTTGGGGGCGGCCCGGTGGTGTATACGATAGTGGCGCCGGTCTTCACACGGCAGGACCAGGGTTCGTATCCCGGCGGACCGCCTCCCCGTACGCAGGACTGACTATCCAGCTACGGGTACAACTAAGTCATAGAAAGCTAGCAATTGCTAGTAGGCCAAAACCTACAGAGGTTGTAGTGCCAGAGAAGAAGAAGAAGAAGAAGTAGTCGTTTCATTAGTACCGTACTTATGGTGTAAGGAGGTTATATATTTGATTTAGCTTGGTCGTTACTTTAAACATTTTATTGATTTCAACGTGATATAAATTTGTGTCACGTAGGCGCTTGGTGGTTTGGCCACCAGTATATATTCTGCAGTCCTTATTATTTATCGTTGTTGGTTCAACATCAGTAGACGGGTTTAGACCCTCCTTGAATTAAGCTCAGACTCGAGCGTGTTGTGTTGTGCATTTCAGACATGACTGCTACAACCGATCGGTTTGGCATATATGTTTGACAACCAGCAATGTTTTTTACCAAGATTGCTAGCGTGAAGGTATGTCAACGAACAAATACAAACCGATTTGTATTACGACAAATGTTCGTTGATGTTTGACAACTTATTCTAGAGCACCTCCATGCAGTCCCAAACGTTTGTTTTTGTCGGTTGTCGTAAACGACATTTGCGAGAGCAGCGCCTTAGCCGACATATTGAAGTGATTGTGAAATCAAAAACTAAAACTTTGAGTAATAATTAATTATCCACCTAATTGAAGTGTTTGCAAAACCGGCTTCCCCAGACCCACAGAACGTTTGTGGTGCTGCAAAAGAATCAATAAGATAAAGCGAAAAATTTGCTACTAATGTGTAACAAGCGTACCATACTAATGACCTCCGAACGTAGCAAAACATTACGGCACCAATTTGGTAACATACAAAAATGTCAAATCGATATGGCAACATGATTAGTTTTTTTTTAATTTTTATAAAGCGCGGCCGTTATTGATAAAACGGAACAGGACAGAGCAAAGCTAACCGTTCCTGCTAACAATACACCGGGCAACGCAATGTGCGCGCTACCATGGTGCAGAAGAAGGAGAAAAAAAGGGTGTTCAATAACGAGCGCCCCGTTCGGAGCCACGTTCGATACACACTGTATGCCCTACCAACCCTTAAATCAACCCTTAAAGCTGATGTTTGCTCCTGCCGGCGTGAAGTGGGTATAAGCGGCATCCAATAGGAAATCAATTAACAGTATTAGCCAGTATCGTCGTTTGCACTGTCTGTTTTGAGGGGGTGGAATGGTGGAAAAACAGTATCGAAAACAAGATACATGACAAGAGCAAAAACCCCTTCAACTGTGAGCGCTGCTGCTGTGTCAGTCGACCTCGTCGGCCAAAATACAAAAAACAACAAAAAAAATCAGGTTAGACGCAACACACCAGTGTCTCGGGACGATGCGTCGCCGTGCGGCAATGTGCACTATCCATCCATCGAAGTTGGCGTCGGCAGCGTGCGTCAGGTGTAGTGGTAGTACGTATGTTACAGCCCATCCATAGGTACGGCAAGAGCACATGAGTGAGGCACTACATTTAAGTGTGCGTGAAACCGCCGCTGCTCAACGCTTTCGCCGAGACCGTTCCGCTTCCGGATCGGTGTGTTTTGTGTTACTGCAGTGGGGTGTAGTGTAGTGCCAATGATTTTGTTTCAACTTTCGCAGGGACAGAACTTTTGGAAAAAGGGCGCTCTCAAGTTCTGTGCCCGCATCGCCACCGAGATACGTTTTCATACATACATTTTTCAACTATCCAATCGAATACTGCCGCTACGCTCGTATTCCATTTTGAAGCACCATATACCAAATGGAGCCAACCGTTCGTCCTGCCGGTGCTGATGCCACCGAGCGACTGATTTAGAAAACAGGCTTTCTTGAATAATTTTTCCTTCGGCCGCCGCCGTCGCCGCCGCCACGTTCGTTTCAGTGGTGGTTCGTTTATTTATTCAAGCGGTGATGAAATTCCTTAGTTTTGCACTCGTTTCCCGATTTCGCTCCACGTTCTTAGGACGAATTCTTTCGATTTCTTTACGGGGGGTTTTTTTTGTTGCTTTCGTTGTTGCGGTGGCCCTGCCCTGCTGCAAATTCCACTTCCCAACTAGCATCCGTACTCGTGCGGACCCGAAAGCATCGGAAACGGTGCGAAGCGAGATGATACACACGCTGGAAGAAAAAGCGCATCACATCACGTGTTCTTGTCTTCTCGCCATTCAGTGTTCTTACCCCATCGTCCCTTTTTTGGTTCTTTCTCATCTTCACATATAATGTTCATATTGTCAGCCACTTCCTTATAGGCGGCCGCATGGTTCTGGTTTCGTTTTTTGTTCGCACGGCCACGGCAAAGCAACGGGGCACGGCCACGGTGTTCGCTGCTGGTGCGGTTTTATTTAAGCCGCGAGTCGAGGAAGAATTTGAAGGTAGATGTCGCGAAAATTTAAAGCCGAGAAAATCCAAACGTACGCTCTTTCCAGCAATATACACCGTCGTGCGCCGTTTTGCTCGTATTTCATATCCTCTCCCGGTGGTTCTATTCTTTTGCACAGCATTTCCTGTCTCGCTTCACACCGATATTATGCTCTTGTTATGTTCCAGCTCGACGTTATGTTTCTCGTCGTACCCTCGGTTCGTGGCTTGACTCATATAGAGCATGTTGCGATTCGATTTCCTTCTTCGCAAACACGTGGTCACATTTCAAGCAACAAAAAAAAAACGAAAAGATTATATATATATATGTATATACAGACATACATACATACATACATACATACATGCTACCCATACATATCCATGGTTGTTCATGAATGATACGCTCGCGTGCTGTTAGTGCCATGCTGCAGCGCACTGGCCGATGTTGCTGTGCTGTGTGCCACAAATACTGCTGGCACAAGGCATTTTCGCCAAAAAACCGATGCACAAGCCGTCAAGTCCAGACCGTAACCGAAACCGAACGAAGCCAAATAGTTGTGGTGGTAGCTTCGAATCCCCAGCCCAGCCCTTCTGCCTCGATATCGCTCGCAAGCTTAACGGCCACGGATAATGAAGCGCCACCACGTTTCCTTCCACCGGTGCCGGTGTGCCCCTAGTGTGCCCCGCCGCACACAGAAATCAAAATTTAATTGATGATGAAGCTCATCGCCCCAGTTTTATGCAATCCAGTGCAGGATTTTTAAGAATGTTTCCATCAAGTAAGGATTGCACACTCACTGTGTTCTTCGTTTGAGCCTGGTAATGCGAGCCAGAAAGGTTCGTTTTTTGCTTCCAAAACTATGAATTAATTATATTTACAAAAAATTCCTGAACTTGAAGAGGTTCTGTTATTAGAGTGTCTGTCAGCACGTTTTTTTTTTGAGTACATCACCGTAAAACCCCATATCGATAAATCTGTCTCTTAAGTACACCTGATTTTAGGACAGAGTTATTCACATTTGTAGCGTGCGTCACGAGTATAATAAGCAACACAAAAAATGTACAATAAATACTCGCAAATATTGGCAAATGTCGCAGTGAAGTGGACCGAGTTTTCGCAAAAGCGTTAGTTTGCAAAGGTCTTGTTTATCATTCGTAAATTACTCATTTTCGTGTATTTAGTCGAAAGAAAAAACAACACATCACCTGCAAATATAAATAATCGTACGCAACGGACGTTACAGCTTCATTAGACCCTGGCCAAGGTAACAGTTTCAGTTTGGCGAACGCAAATGATTTATGGCCGGGATTATACGGGAAAATTGAAACGTCAAACGTGTGGAACGATCGACTTAGAGGGGGAAAAAAATAATAAAACGTGGCGCGATTAAAGCGACTTACCTGTACCGGGCAATAGCAGGATGGTCAGGATCACTGCCAATGCCTGGACACATCGCCAGGATGTATCGCAGTTCCAGAGCTGCTTGGTCATGGCAGAGCTACACGAATCGCGGCTGCCTCAGCCGGTCGGGCTCCTTACGATAGAACTTTTGCACGTCGAGCACCATCACAGTTCAACGGCGCGTTAGAAATGAATTGCCTTTTCGTATTGCGCGTTTACTCTCCGGTCGTGTCGTGCCAACCGATTCGGCATTAATTGATGCAACACCATTCAACATCGATTACCACACCTCTTTCTTTTTTTGCTTTACTTTTGATTCTAAAACTGGCTGGCGCTAATAATGTAATAATCTCACGCACCGCGCACAACTTCACATTAGCACAGCTTCTTCTGCATGCGGCTGCTGCTGCTGCTGCTGCTGCTGCTGCTGCTGCTGCTGCTGCTGCTGCTGATCGCACACTTTCATTAAGACACCAACCTTATGCGACATAAAGCACTGATGTACGGGGAATGAAGAAAGCAAACACATCCGGATTTACTCATTGCTTGCCACTTTACCGCGCCATACACACGCACACGCACGCACACAGAGATTGCACAATTCTTCTTCGTTGACGATATGAAACCGACGTTTGGCAAACCCCCGGAACAAAAAACAAAGCATGCTAATTAAACGTGAACACAGGATCTACACTTAAACAACTTATCCACACTGTAGATTGCTTCTTCTGGTTGTTTGTGTTGCTTTTGCTGCTGTTATTAGATCGATTTTCATTATCCTCCGAAGCTCGCGCTCACACACGCAGTCCTTTTCCTGCGTCTCGATGCTGTGTTACCACCGGGTCCGAAGGTCCGATGATGCTTATGCTGCAAAATCTGCTGCTTCTTTTGCTGCTCGAAAACACACTAACCTCTGCTGCGGAACCGGAATAACACATGCGAAAATAAGATTAGCGTACTTGCTTCGCTTGGCCTTTCTTCTTGGACGCGTTTCGATCGAACAATTTAAAGCAGCGGCGGGCCACCCTTTTCGTGAGTTTTTTCATCTAGTTTTTCCCGCAGTCTTCGCTGCTGTCGTGCCGTTCGCGTGTGTATATGTGTGTGTGTGTGTGTGTGTGTATATATACACAGAAAACACTAACGATACGTCGATGCAGTCAAACCAGAGCTTTGCTACCTAGTTCGGAATTTCGGCGCGGCGGTTAGCCGTCCGGGACACAAACGGGTGTTGTGCCGCTGGATAATTTGCACGTATCTACCCTCGTCAGTCGCAGTCCCTTCGGTGATCAGATCAGCTCGTGGTTTTGCTGCAGGTTTTAGTTGCTGAGTTCCGAATTTTCATACCCACAAAAAACCAGTTTTGGGGCATTTTCTGTTCCTTTTCCTTTTCATCATTCTCAAACGCCGGTTGAGCTGCTCAACAAACACACACGATGCCAAAAAAAACGACTTCCTTTTTTGTAACAATTATTCGAGCCTTCGAGGAGTACTGCAGCATGCAATGGGTGGTAGAATTTTGAGTTGAACTAATTGAACAGCTGATACAAAAAGGTTAACTAGAGTTTCACATTCACATGCACCTACGATAATTACCAACAATGGCACTATTAGTTGGTTGAGCCGGTATATATTTTGTTAAAAAAAAGAATCATGCTAAAAACGTTATATTTAACACAAAGTGTCCTGCAGTTCATTCGCCACCGCCGTTACACTAAAACTTCTTGCGTTCGGGAACTTAATCGCTCTCGATGCATTACACATATTGTACTTTTCGTACGAAGCTTCCTCGGGATAACACTACAAGCACACTGATAATTAAAATTATGAACACTTGTCCCACTGTCTCCTTTCGCCAGTGACGTGTGCTCCTTGAAGGCGCACCACAATCGTCCATATCACTAGCAAAATAGCAAGAGTTTATATGTACTTCTCACTTGTCTGTGGCAAGGCTATAGAAAATGCATATATATATATATTTCAAGCTTGAACATCCTTCACTCGGCCGTCAGCGGATGGTTTGCGATACAAATTTTGGAAAAGCCTGACCTGATGGTATCATGCAAATCTGCTTATATAATTAACATGCAAAGCGTCTCCCAATCGATGCTATCAAAGGCTTCAAGCCGTTTGGCCCGAACCAGCGGCATTACTTATACGTTTAATATGTCTGCACATAGGAGCAAAATGTCGATAGCCGGAGTGGCAACTGGCACAAAAATTGATTTTTCCTGCTCCAACAACACTCACAGGGAAACCTCTCGATGATGGCCTACTTGGTTCTGAAACGTCGGCTACACAATTGCGGCACACACGAGAGTTTATGTAAAATTTCACTTTCACTCAATAAGCAAAACTTTTACTGTTCACTTACTGCAAACGTTTCGCTGATAATATTTTCGCACTGATCTTATCGTCAGTAGTACTGCCGAAATCGTTTGCTAACGCTTACGTATACCGCGCAGGATAAAATTCTTGCGCCAATCGCACTCGATACGCAACGGTACGCGGTGCGACAGGTCTTCTCAGAACGACGAAGTGAACGAAATTCTTGCGCCAAACGCACTTCATACGCAAGCTCCGAAAATCCGACTTTGAATGCCGACCACTGTATATAGCATTTGTAGTTCTAGTAATTACATTCTCAAAAGGATTTTTGACGCAGTATGTATGTGTAAAAGAGCAATCGAGAAACCAGAACAGTTACGAGCTCTTTCAATGCACTTACATAGTGTGCGTTTATTAAACCAAGTTTAAAAAAATAGCATACTAAACCCGCCTTCAACGGGTTGCAAGTACCTTATAGTTACTTCATTTACGAGCTCTAAAAGCGGTCCTGTGTTCTCACTATTGTGCAGTGAATTGGACTCACAAGGCTACGGTGGGCTTGTCATGATAATATCACCGGACGACCCAGTCCGTAAAGTACTTTTATGCCGTCCGTCAGCCAGGGACATTGGATTGGCACATGACAGCACTAGATCGTGTGCGGTATCGAAGATTTCTGCAGCTGCTGTCCTGATTAGCAAGTAAGTAAGTCGTTTCCGTTTTTCCTCATTCAAAATGATTTCTATAAGATAGCTCTTTTCCTGCATTCTTAACTTTGAATCACATAAATGTTAGATGCTGTAGGAAATATTGTAACCATAAGTAAAACTTTCTACAATTGTAGGTGACAGTTGTATGTTTCATATGTACATTTATATATTTTCTCGTGTAAACATTATGCTAAGCTACAAGCTAAGAAAAAACTAAAACTTAGCTAACACCGTTAAAAGCAGTTGTTTAATACTATAATAAATTAGATTTCGAAGAAACGTTATTTTAACCAGGAGATTTATCCGCTTCAAATGCTTACACCAAACAGAGAAAGTGGGAACAAAAACAAAGGCAAATTTCAGGATATAAAACTAGTTAGAACAGTCCTTGCCACCAGTGTTCCGCGTCAGCTAGGAACAACTCAGTTGGAAAGGTTTTGAAAAGGACACCAGGCAGGAAATGTGCAACGACGACGATCGTTGTGGTTCACTTCTTTTCTTCACACGCGCGCACGTGTGGGGTCGGCCTTACGGGTTTACGGTCAGTGTCACCGGCGATGTAATTTACCGGAAGTGCTATCGACAAGCATCAGAGCATAACTGGGGTCCTGTGGCTCAAATGTTCACGACAAAATCCCTTTTCTGTCTAGCAGCTCGCTACTATCCTAGGCCGTCCTATGTCTATATCACCATCGTTTATTGACATCATTAGAATGGGTGAAATGCGTCCAAGTCTTGGAATAGTGTAATCTTATTTTAGAAATAGCGTTTCATCTTTCAACCATTTGTCAGCGCCCCGACGGACTGGACGATTGATCTTGGGAACGGTTGCTCACAGTCCCGGTGGGATATTTGAGAACAGCAACAACAGACTCGGCACCCGGGCTCCACTACTAACTGTTAACATAATTATTACATGTGTTTGTCTATGTTCACGCCAGCAAACAAAAGGAGCAAATGAAAATCAGCACGGAGAATTGCATTTTGTTGAATTTGTTGAGTTATACTACACAGCAGTAATTATTTTTTTGCAGAAGCTCAATAAAAATAACTATTAATTGCTGTATTTGGCAGATTTTAATACGCCACGATGAAATACGATACATACAATGTTAGTTGATTGCAAATTATTTGCTATATTTAAAATCGAATTCGGCGTTAAGGAAACCGATCAAGTGCTGCTACAGTTTTATTCTCACCCACACTACACTCGTTCGGCTGCTATTAACCAGTTTCAGCGGTCTTGCCATAATTTCTCACAACATAATAGGTTCGGGTGCGAAAATTGTGTCGAAAACAGAAATGCGTCTAGATAATAAACGCCGTTGGCACTTTATGACCGAAACATGATTTCGATGCCTGGTGGAACAATGTTGCGGAAAACGGGTTGAAATAGGATCTGTCGCTGCAACTGTCACGACCAATTGGTTCAGCAAAAGTATGTGTGCGTATCGGCTGTGCGATGGAACACGAGAGCGTTAGGCAGGAAAGATGATCCTTTTTTTTGTTGGTTCGGGACACGTGGACAACGCGATCGTATCGATCGATGACTGCCGGACGAGCCACAGATGTTTCCTTCGATGGTGGCATCTTTTGCGTACATTTAAACATTTGTTTGTTACGATGTTTGTTAAACAATTGTGCTTGTGACAAAATAATCCGTCTTTGCGTTATGTTTTGGTTTACTTTTAATATGATTTACGCCTTGTGCTCATGTATGCACGTTTATATGATTATGAGTTGCATATAACGTTTACATTTATTGTTCAAAACAACACAAACTAACATTAAATTGTTTTTATAAACATCAAACAAATCAACTATAACAAGTCAACTAAAACAGCCATAAAAAGTGTATGTAACGTCTAACTTTTCTGTGTTGTTTAATTGCAGTATTAAAATGGTAATATTATCTCATTCGCAAGCATTGAGTTATGGGTCTCACGTTACAATAAAAGGTATGGAAGTTCATAAAAACCATTCAGGTGTTAAATTGATATGGTTTTTATGATATTGAATGTCTCAACTTATGTTACATTTAGGGAACAATTCAACCTATCCCCAACAGTATGGTTAAGGTTAACACATGATAATTATTGCGAATTTTAGAAGGATAACCGATTGTATCCGATGATTTGTAATATATTTTTTTATGAAATTGAAATTTAAAAAAAAATGAGCATAAGTCTATGTATGGCTTTAGGAGAAATGATTTTCACCATCCGTAATCAATAACAATGCCAGCACACTGACTGCCATGTGGTCGTTGCACCAATATCAGTTACACCTACTCTTTATTGCCTAATTAATATTACCGGAAATGTGTTTTGGAAGACTGGCAGGATAGTGTTAGCTTGGTCCCTCAGGAACCAACATCATCGGTGAAAGTAACGTTTTTGCGACCAATAATGTACCTTAGCCGGAGGGAGTTCTACCCTTCCAATCGTTTGCCACAGTAGCATCAAATTTAAGTGTCAGGGGAGCGATTAGGAGCGAAAAAAAAAACACACGGGAAGGAAATAAAATGCACTGGAAGACCTTGTATCGATTAGTCATAGTTTCAGCACGAACAATCCCCTACAAGAGTGGTAGCATTTTAAAGCCGGTTATTTACATGGCCGTACAACATGTGACATACGCGGAGAGACCACTTGACAACATTGGTTCATCTTCTCCAGTGCAAAGTAACACGATAATGTCTGCGTCTGCTCGCTGCCTAAATAGTGAAATTTGATAATATATCCCTGTATACTTTGCCCGCTCTGTATATGTGTCCCGCTGCGAGTATCATCTCATCATAGTTTGATACGTTCCTCGTAATCATCATCATCATCATTGTCGGTAAAGCGAGAGAGAGAGAGAGAGAGCGTAAAGCGAGACGAGCCTTTTTCTTGGCCTCAAGAGCCCCATAATTTCTAGATTGAGTTCTACCCATTTGTAACGTTTGTAAATTGGAACAAGTATTTTTTCCACTGATACGTGTGCATCTAGGCGAAGTGTTGTTTTGGTCTGCTCTTAACGAGCTTGTTGATAGGTAACCCTCAGGCGGAGGATTTTTTTTTTTATCACTACCCGTGTTGCCGATGGTTATGATCCGCCTTGTTGAGATTTGTGTCCAATCTGTACGTCTTTAAAAAAAAAAATTAGTTATTGTATAAAATTGTCATATCCTAGGAGTCAGCGGGACGCTGATTGTTGCGGATCAAATGTCTCTGGAAGTATTATCTCACCAGGATGAAGGACAAGGTCAAACAACTACGATGAACCAGCGCCGGGTGCCGTAGAAGAAGGCTTGCCATTCGCCGGCGATTAGAAACTATGCGTACAGCGTACGAGTTAGACGATACAGTGTTAGTAGCAACGGGATAGTTAGCGCTCGCACTAACGAAGTAAGTAATATTTTGTAATGGTCTTGTGTAAGCTATCAACTATGTTTTCGTTTTCTGGGAATTGCAACATAAAGTACCGATTGGTGAACAACATTAAACTCGGCCACCAATTTTCTGTTCACTGACTCGTTATCGGAACATTTTTCCATTTTTTTCCTGACTTAGATATGCTACACTGAAAGAAAGTTGACAATGTGGCGAAGATAGTACTAATATTCATACGATTCAATCCATATTGAAACTTCGTAATATCCCTGTTAAAGGTAAATTTGGATCAAAAGTCTAACTCCCAAGAGGATGTCTTTCTTGAATGGTAAGGCTCTATAACATCGTATTTTAAATGACTATACAGACAGATGCACCTTTTTTTTTTGAACAGATCCTCGAAATGACCAATAATTTTTTAGTATTTGCTGCTTAAGCAAAATGTTTTGTTTGTCATTTTTATTTCTCGTTAGGCGTTACGGACTACCACAGCTAGGGTACCACCACAAAACAGCAAATTAGTAGAAAACCCAATGGTACAGTTAGGGTACAGTTCGGAATTCACTTCACCCTCTTGATTTTTGTCCCATTCCGTTAACCGGTTCCCAAAGCTTTATAGTTGGTTGACCGGCTGGCTGTCCGGCTGTACACAAGTGCACTCGGCGGTCACCTGGCTCTGCAATACATGCTATTAAATGCCACTGCCACATAGCCACGACCCTGTTCCAAAAGGTAATAACCCATCAACAGATTGATATTGGATTTGGTTGTATGTAGGTGTGTGTGTGTGTGTGTGTTGTATGTATGCATGTATATATGTATGTGGCTAATGCCGACAGTGTTGAAACCCACATTCGGCAAGTAATCTCCTAGACCCTAGACTGCTGCTGCTGCTGCTGCTGCTGCTCAGTGCCATTGCAGTCCTGGTGTGTTACTACGGGCAACGGCCTGCTACCAAACAAACGCCATACGTCGAATTATCTGTACGTTGCACAACTCTACAAATTCATCAACGTTTAAATGTGGAGCTTTAAGTGTGTCTTGAACTCAATAAACCCATTTGTAGCAGAAAAACAGTATCAAACAATTGTTTGTCAACTTCGTCCAGAAAACAGAGAAACCTCTTTAAATTCCACACCGGCAGAACCAATCATACACAACAAAAAAAATAATCTTCTTCATTTATAGTATATAGCAGAAAGACTCAAATTATTTACTATTCGAAAAGGATATACAAACAAAATTGTTAAGTGTTTGATTGCATACATATGGTTTTGAAACGAAGTCGATAAAGGACATTAAAAGTTTCAAACAAAATGTGTCAAATAGCTACGTAACTTATACGTAAGTATAAGTATAGCTACCATTTTCAATTAAACTTTTTGACTTAAGTAAAAGTAAAAATTAATCATAGTTGATTGTATATTAATACAATAGTCGACAAAAGGCTGTATATATTTCAAAACAGCTATTTAAACCAATAAAACATTATTATTCTGGAACGAGCGACTTAAAAGATATACAGCAGTGTCTAACTGCTGACTTGCTTTGACCTATTGATTTTCCCGTAATATTTGGTTCTAAGCAAACGAATTCAGTTCAGCAAACGGAGATAGGATTTCCATATCAACTCGGGAGATTTACCGACTACATTACGAGACCGGCATGTTTTGATTTCTTGCTATCTAGAATGGGGTTTCATGTATTTGGTTATTTTATGATCGAAGAAATTACGAAATTAATATTTATTTTAACACATTACTTCTCTTTAATACAAATTCGTGAGTTGGTTAGTCTAAGAATTGAAGGTTATTTTGTCAAAGTGGTATTTGCGTTGAAAAAGTGACGAAAAATTGTATTTATATATGAGTACTTATTGAAACTGCACATGTTTTGCAATAATTATAAATACTGCAAGATTGACGATGCCGGCCTTTCAATACTCGAGTAAGAAAAAAAAACTATCCTTAAAAAAAATAAATGATTGCATTATTATTGCCTCGTCCTTAGCACACGAGAGGATGTCAAGAGCTTTATAAGCGGAGAAACTGTTGCCAAAGCCA
>KZ063384.1:11496-55561 GCA_002091835.1 Anopheles maculatus | reverse complement strand
TGTGGCCAGTGTACGCGAGTGTGTAATCAATCATGGCCGGTAGATCGAAGTAACCGATCTCGTGCCAGCTAAAGTCCCAGAAGTTGGTATTCCGTGCATCGGGATCGTGGAAGATATGGCGACGAGAGTTGGTGTTGCCGCGGGCATTTCCCATCCACACATCGTATCCGGCGTCCACCAGCATGTAGGCGAGTGCTCGCCCCGGTCCGGAAATGACGTAGTCCGCCGACGAGCTTAGCAGACCGTGCATCAGGAAGGCTACGTTTTTGCCTTGCCGTATTGGGTTTGCTGGACTTCCCGGAATGCGGAACATCGTCAGAATGTACCCATCGGCCGTCGTCACCTCGTGCTGCTCGAGAAAGTATCCATCCCTCAGAATGATGTCTGCGGTAAAGTTCATCGGCACGTTCGTGTCTCTAGTGGACATTGGTGATTTTGGAGCAACCGCCGCCCCATTGGCGATACCAAACACGCCAATGGCTAGCACCAAAAATATTTCTATACCTTTACCCATTGCTTCCTGGAGTGACCACCTCACCGTCGGTGGTGTGGATCTGTGGCAACGATGTTAGCTTTCTTTCTTACAGAATCTATCCCTCCGGGTGGGACTTTTATAGAGTGCTGAGAGGTCCATCAATTTCGATTATCGGTCCGCTCCCCTAAAATCATTCCTAATCATTTGCGACCCCCCGCCAAGAAAGGAAAACCGTTTGATATCTACCCAAAAGCCACAAAAAATGGCCTCATGGGACCCAAACCAAAAACAAATTTTCTGGGGGTGAACATCAGACGCTTTATCAGAAATCTGTTGCAATATAGCCTACAGAAACCGAATTCGCGACTCAAATCTCACCGATAAAGCGTATCGATGGTCGTTCCAGTTGGCGTCGTAATCTGTGTCGGCACATTGATAGCTGCTTCAGTGGATTATTTATTTAGAAGTAGCAAAAAAAAAATCTATGGCACACGATGGGGAATTACCCTTATCTGCATTACGCTGCTTATCTTATAAAACAGTTGGAACACCTATTAGAGAAGGCGTTGTACCACCTAAAATCTGTTCTCCTGATACATTTGATTCATATTCAAACAACATAACGAGACTTCATCGTTTCATCGGGCTTGTACCTTATTGGAACACCTGACGATGATAACAATGATAAGAGTAGTCTACACGGCGTATCGGCGCGGGCGAAATAAGGTACTTCCACGATAAGGAACGAACCGGTCGGGACGTTTTGCGTTTGGACAGCCTGCTACTAGTACTGCTCTCCCGTTCAATAGATCATGTAGGATATAAGGTATTGTTGGGCGATATTTATCGTGCCGTTGATTCTCCAGTAGTGGAAAGAAAGTGCACATTGTTTACAGCGGTACGGAACTAGGTTTACCGCTTGTAACTGTTAAAGCTACTGTATCGTTTAGGTAGCAAACGCATATCTCTTACAGAATTCGGGCTGAGCCTTTAAACAAAGTATCAGAATAACACGGACCAAACGAATGTCCGCCAAGTGCGCGTGACCTGCGCTGTTAAATGCAACGTAAACGCTCAGGCATGTGACAAATTTGGCTGAGCGTATACAGCACCGGTTATAAAAGCAAGCAATTAAGCGGACACTAATCTTTTCCTATACCGGTCAAAATTTTCATTTTTCCCCGACGCTTCAAAGTCGACTGCGCATGATGAAGAAGCGAATCTGTCAGGTGGTCAGCACCATTTTCCTCCACACCCACCAAACCAAAAAGGCAGATCGGAAGCAGCGTGGATTGGAAGCGTGATATGAAGACTTCTTATGTTGCGCGTACTCTGGTCATGGGATTTTTGAATCGTATTTCCTTTAAAGCAAACCACCCCGCTATTGATCGATCGATTGCCGAATATCTTATCCGATGGTGTGCCGTTATCGCCAAACCCCTAGCGTGGAGGAACTCGGTAATCGGTTATTAAGTTGCGCACCCCCAAACAAACAGCAGCAGTTTGTAGCCGGATCCCGATTGTCGCTGGTTGTCGTCGAACATGGCGCACGCCAGTGTTCGGTTTGCGCGAGTTTCGCTCTCCATCATTAGTGCCGCCATCTTGGTCGTTGCTGTGATTCCTTGTAGTAATGCTCAGTTTCAAACGATAAACCAAATACCGGTTGGCCTGTTGGAGCATCTGAAACGAGTGCCGCAGCTATGGAACGCAACGTCTGCCACGGATCACGCTTGTCTTAATCAGCTGGGCGTGTTTGCGAGCTCGTTCGATGCCGGTGAACCGTGGGCTCTTAGTAGTGAGTAGTGAACATCCCAACGACGAGTCACACTCGTAACGTTTTTCATCCATTGCTTTGTACCGATTTTGCGATTCCCAGTGTACGATTCGTGGGGCAAAAACCCGGCCGGCATACTGTTTGGCAACGTGTTTGAGTTCGGTAACTTTGACCAATGTCGGCGCATTTCGCACCAGGGCGCACTGGCCAAGATTGGCGGGCAGCATTGCACGCTCTACGTGGATCTAAGCCGTACCGGTCTGCCGGTGGCTGCACCGTTACAGTACGGTGTTTGCATGCCGGATGCCTGTGAACCGGCCCTGATAGCACAGCTGACACAAGCTTTCTTCGCTCCCAATCAAATGTTTGTGGTGAATGGGCCGCTGCTGGAAATGTTCTGCTATCGTGATGAGGACAAACCTTTCCCGGCGGTCACCATCGTTGCGATGTAAGTTGTATCGTTGCGATCCGGTTGGTCGCGTCGTCGCTAATCTTATCGTCTATCTCATCATCACTGCAGTGTACTGTTTTCAGTGTACGGAGCGATACTGCTGATGGCTACGCTGGTCGAGCTGATCTTCTACCGAAAGCGGGAAGCGCCCAGCTACGTTAAGCGGCTCTCCTTCTACACGAATATTGGCCACGTGTATCGCATCGTACCGCGAACGGTCGGCAAGGACGGCGTGCTCGAGTGTGTTAACGGTGTGCGTGCACTGTCCATGCTGTGGATTATCATCAATCACGTACACGATTCGGCTCTCGGTATACCGACGATGAACATACCGGTGCGGCGGGACTACGCCGAAAGCTACTTCGGGGTACTGTTTCATCGGTTAGGTGGAAAAGCGGTCGACATTTTCCTAATGCTTAGCGGAATGCTCGTATCGATCAAGATGCTGCGTGAGCTGGAAAAGACGAAACGGTTAAACGTGTGGGAACTTTGGTTACATCGCATCATCCGTATTACGCCCGCCTATGCCGCACTTATTCTGTTCGGAATCGCGTTCGTCGACGTCGTCGGTGAGGGAGTGCTCTATAAGCTGGTCGCTGACGAGCTGCTGTCCGCGTGCCACAAGAGCTGGTGGTCGGCGTTGCTGTACGTGCAGAACTACGTACATTATGAGTCGATGTGTTTCGTCCACACCTGGTACCTGTCGGTGGACATGCAGCTCTACATTGTGTCCCCACTGTTGATCTACCTGCTGTGGCGCTACGGTAAAAAGTTTGTGCCGGCCATCGTACTCCTTGCACTGCTCTCGATCAGTTGCGTTTTTGCGACGTTTATGGTGAACGAGTATCGGTTAAATCGATCCGCTCCACGCGGTGATGGCCTAATGCCACGCAAAACGTACCATCCGACGCACGCCCGTATGTCCGTTTGGTTGTTTGGCGTTCTGATCGTCTATCTCATCATCACTGCAGTGTACTGTTTTCAGTGTACGGAGCGATACTGCTGATGGCTACGCTGGTCGAGCTGATCTTCTACCGAAAGCGGGAAGCGCCCAGCTACGTTAAGCGGCTCTCCTTCTACACGAATATTGGCCACGTGTATCGCATCGTACCGCGAACGGTCGGCAAGGACGGCGTGCTCGAGTGTGTTAACGGTGTGCGTGCACTGTCCATGCTGTGGATTATCATCAATCACGTACACGATTCGGCTCTCGGTATACCGACGATGAACATACCGGTGCGGCGGGACTACGCCGAAAGCTACTTCGGGGTACTGTTTCATCGGTTAGGTGGAAAAGCGGTCGACATTTTCCTAATGCTTAGCGGAATGCTCGTATCGATCAAGATGCTGCGTGAGCTGGAAAAGACGAAACGGTTAAACGTGTGGGAACTTTGGTTACATCGCATCATCCGTATTACGCCCGCCTATGCCGCACTTATTCTGTTCGGAATCGCGTTCGTCGACGTCGTCGGTGAGGGAGTGCTCTATAAGCTGGTCGCTGACGAGCTGCTGTCCGCGTGCCACAAGAGCTGGTGGTCGGCGTTGCTGTACGTGCAGAACTACGTACATTATGAGTCGATGTGTTTCGTCCACACCTGGTACCTGTCGGTGGACATGCAGCTCTACATTGTGTCCCCACTGTTGATCTACCTGCTGTGGCGCTACGGTAAAAAGTTTGTGCCGGCCATCGTACTCCTTGCACTGCTCTCGATCAGTTGCGTTTTTGCGACGTTTATGGTGAACGAGTATCGGCTAAATCGATCCGCTCCACGCGGTGATGGTCTCATGCCACGCAAAACGTACCATCCGACGCACGCCCGTATGTCCGTTTGGTTGTTTGGCGTTCTGTTCGGATATCTGCTGCATCTCACTCGAGGCGCACGGGTAAAACTCTCCAAACCTGTGCTAGCACTGGGTTGGCTGTTTACGATCGCGATCCTCATCGTGACTGGATGGTCACTGAAGCAACTCTACATCGGCGATTACACACGCATCGAACCGGTGGCGGACGCGTTCTACGAATCGTTGCATCGCTCGTTCTGGGCGTTCGCCGTAATGTGGGTAATATTCGTGTGTATTAATGAGCAGGGAGGAATAGTCGATCGATTCCTGGGTTGTCCACTGTGGCAACCACTGTCTCGGCTCTCCTACTCCATGTATCTCGTCCACATCGCCATCCAGGCTATCACACTAACGCAAGCGATCCGGTTTCCGGTCGAATTTACGGTGGTTAACATATTCTACACCTCATTCGGGTTAATTTGTATCAGTGCCGTCATCGGTACGGTGTGGTGCGCTGCGTTCGAGTATCCGTTCTTTGGGCTGGAAAAGTATGTGTTTAGGAAAAAGCAAGCTTCGGACTAAAGTATATGTGGTTCGTGTGATTCGTGTTTGAATATAAAAATGACATCTTTGTTTTATTCAACCATTTCGTCCGCTCTGCAACTTCGATTCAACTGTCTCACTACACAGTACAGAGTACGTTAATGGGGAACTACACATTATTTCTGCAGGGGGATAAATTAAATACCTAGCGAAGGGAGGAAATTACCTTTCCATTTTCCCAACCAGTCAAGAGTGTATACAGAGTGTACGTGATTAGCTTAAGCCTGTGATTCAACCACGGAACGAAGAACACCAACATGATCCTGTGTTGATCCACCAGATGGAAATAAAAAAAAACATCTAGAACACACGATCCCTCTACAGCGTCTACGCATCAGCGGATAGGTGTTTTACAAATATTTACAACGTTCGGAAAATTGTTTTTTTCTTCTTTTGATTTTCTAACTTCTTCACTCGCCTTCTTTTTACAAATTAGTATTAACGTAGTACGGGGGGTGTAACGGAACTCGCTTACGACACCGGCCGAGCCCGACATAGTAGCGTTCGTTCTTTGGCTCCTGCGTAGCACACTTACTGAACACATCGATACATTTACATACATTAGCTAATCATTGTTGTTGTTCCTCTGCACGAGGAGTCCAAGGACCGATCGAGTTATGTTTGTGATAAGGAGTGGCAAAGTTGTTATCCCAGCGGACCGATTCCCAACTCACGCACTCAAGGGTAGTACTATTTCGCATCCGTTTTACCTCCTGCACACACTGGACAATAAACGATAACATAACTAATTAATTGGTCCTATCAAAATCGTACCGGCTGTTTGTTTTGCGATCGCTCCCGTTCGTACAGCTACTATCGTCTGAATGATTTAAACATAAAACTTTACCTTTAAAAAACATTAATTCACGGGCAGTTTGTAGCACGCAAAGAAGGAACCCTATCCGTGGTGCTATTACTTTCGTCCTTCAAACTTTTGCTGCAACGATGCCACATTGGACACTTTCCCTGGGCCGGGTCGTGCGGCAGCCGTCAACAGCTTACCGTTGCCGTGGATCGTGGCCGGTTTGGCCGCCGTTTTCGGCTTTGTACCACCACCGGTGGTGGAAGATGCTGCCGCCGTCGACGCCGTAGCTGTCGCTTTTCCCGGTACGGTCCCGTTCGGTAGGGACCCGTTGGCAATGCTACCACGCGGTGAGGGTGTACGCGTGCGGACGGATGCGTTCGCTTGTGAAGGCAGTTTTTTGGTGGTGGTAGTGGTGGTGGCAGAAGCCGTTCCGTTCGATTTTTCCGATGCTATTTTTGCTTTCGCGGCGGCTACCACCGACCCAGCACGCGCATTGTTGGTCAGTACGTTGTGGTACGGTTTGTAGGAAGAACCGGCTGATGCTGGTCCGTTCACTGCTGCCGTAGGTTTTTTCGCCGGTTGTTCCGCCTTGGCAGTGGGACCTTGGAATTTTATTTGATTTAGCACGCTCGCAGTGGAAGGAGCAGCAACATTAGACTTGAAGCTGCTTACACCCGCTGGGGATGGGTTTAACGCTGTCGCCACAGTGCCACTACCGTTCGTGGACGGTGTTATCCGTGCGATCGGCGTGCTGTTGATTGCTGACGGTCGCAAATAACCGCTGGACGTTGTGCTGAGCCCCGAGTTACGGTTCGGTACCGGATGGTCATCCTCCAGTTCGTCATCGTCATCTTCCGTCGCATCGAAATCATCATCGTCGTCGATAATTTCCGACGTGTTTACGTACGTCGGTTCGTCATCCTCCAGCTCCGGCGATGCTAAGGTGGCAGCTTTCACTGTCGTCCCTGTCGTCGAAGTCGGTTGGCTAGCGGTGGACGAGGACTTCCTACTACCGCCATCGCCACGTCGCAGTGTGGACGCAATGTACACCGAGTCACCGTTACGGCTCTCGATTTCGTTTACAATCTCCCCCAACAAACCCATGCTCTCCGAGCTGCCACCCGAAGAGATGGCCGGTGGCGAAAGAACGCTAGGCGGTGAGGGCGATTCATCGATCACGGAGTAGATGTTGTCCGAACCGAGCGACGAGTGCCGTTCAGCTTGCTCTCCTTCACCTTTTTATCCTTACTGACTGGATTGATCAGTACCTCGGCAGAAAGAGTGCTTGACGTTTCGGATGGGATTCCCGTCGACGGGTTGGAAGCCACCTCGTTGGTCGCCTGTGTCACCGGTGGAAGCATTGGTGCCGGGCGGATAGGAACATTCGATGTCTTTTGCGTGACGCCAGCCACCACCAACTCCCTCGAGGTAGAAGATTCGAGGATCGGGCTGGAAATGATCGGTCTTGCCGTGGAACCGGGATTGGCCGGTGGTAGCGCTGGTGCGGACGATGTGTCTAGCTGGTGCTCATGGTTGGCCAGCTTGCAGCCGTTGACGCGGGCTTGCGAGAACGGAACGCCATTACCTGCCGGTTTATTGTAGTTCGCTACATTATCTAAGCTACTGCTGCGGTCATTGCTACTGTCACGGGCTAGCGTTTTGAGCGGTACGGGTACGGGAGGTGCAGCACGGGCCGGAACAGCATTGCTGATCGTTTCCTCGCTGCACTTACTGACCGGTTGCACGAACGCCACCTTGGGGGACTTTTTGTGACCGCCCGGGACGACGCCACCGGCCGTAGTGGACTGGGGAAGGGGTTGCAGGGTGAATCCTTTAAATTTACCGAACATGTTGTTGTTGGCCACAAAGTCTGACTCGTTCGGTGCGACCGTGCTGCCACCGATCGTGGACGACGGCCGAAGGAGGGCCGCATTCATGTCCGAATCAGGTGAATTCGGTGAAGACGGTAGGATCGTGTGGGTCGAGCTGGCCGAATGTGAGCCGTCCGGTTTAATGTGTGTGGTTAACCTGCAAAACGGAAAGTCATCGACATTTGTACAATACGATCGATTTATTTAGTTGAAAAGGAGCTACATGCATTACATTATGAAAGCTCGTGAGATCTATACGCTGTGTTACCAATAGAAGCTGAATCCAACAAAGAAGGTTAGATTTAATAAAGTCATGCATTCCGATAACGACTGTTATGGTGTTATGTTCGGGAAAGTATACTGTAAGGTTTATCTGTTTAAGAATGAGACGTTAACATATCGAAAGCATGCATCGAGATACACAATAGTTTGCCAATTTTACACAAATTACATCACTCCAGTGTGTTTGCAAGTGGTAGACTGATGTTTATCTCAAATTTTGCATGTTTTACCTCTTATTTCATGTAAGTAGCTTAAGCAAATGGTTAAGTGAGCAGGAACATTAGGAATATATTTAACTAGAAACTACTACTAAATACGTACACACATACCCATGCTTCTAATATCTATTTACCACCACCACTGGGAACGCAAAGAAAGACAACGGAATCGAAGAAAGAACACACACACACAGACACTACTGTATTACTGCTTTTTTACCGATGAATGTGTTTTGCCAATTCTCTCAACATATGCAAGCGTGTTCGTATCCAAACCGTGCCATGCAAATCAAACGAACTAAAATACCACACCCACACAACATCAACTAAAGGTGCAGCTCGGTGCTAGCGTTAAGCAGCGCAGGATTAGTGCTCGATACCAGGCGCATATCACCGATCAAGGCGTGTCTTTGGCTAGCTGGAGGTGCTCTCGGTATTTCGGGAGCTTTCCGCAACGTAGCAATGTTTGTGCTCGATATCAGGTGCACCTCACCGACCGCTAGCAGTACACGCCTATCACGGGATTGCGAAGAGTATCGATCTCCAGCATTACCACCGCCACTACTACCACTATTACCCGCAGCACCGAGCGACGAAAGTGCAGTTCGAGATGTGGAATATGAAACGACAGCACCGGACTGTCGAGGTACGTACGCATTCGGCGATGGTTTACGGTTCAGCTTGCTCTCCTTCACCTTTTTATCCTTACTGACTGGATTGATCAGTACCTCGGCAGAAAGAGTGCTTGACGTTTCGGATGGGATTCCCGTCGACGGGTTGGAAGCCACCTCGTTGGTCGCCTGTGTCACCGGTGGAAGCATTGGTGCCGGGCGGATAGGAACATTCGATGTCTTTTGCGTGACGCCAGCCACCACCAACTCCCTCGAGGTAGAAGATTCGAGGATCGGGCTGGAAATGATCGGTCTTGCCGTGGAACCGGGATTGGCCGGTGGTAGCGCTGGTGCGGACGTTGTATCTAGCTGATGCTCATGGTTGGCCAGCTTGCAGCCGTTGACGCGGGCTTGCGAGAACGGAACGCCATTACCTGCCGGTTTATTGTAGTTCGCTACATTATCTAAGCTACTGCTGCGGTCATTGCTACTGTCACGGGCTAGCGTTTTGAGCGGTACGGGTACGGGAGGTGCAGCACGGGCCGGAACAGCATTGCTGATCGTTTCCTCGCTGCACTTACTGACCGGTTGCACGAACGCCACCTTGGGGGACTTTTTGTGACCGCCCGGGACGACGCCACCGGCCGTAGTGGACTGGGGAAGGGGTTGCAGGGTGAATCCTTTAAATTTACCGAACATGTTGTTGTTGGCCACAAAGTCTGACTCGTTCGGTGCGACCGTGCTGCCCCCGATCGTAGACGACGGCCGAAGGAGGGCCGCATTCATATCCGAATCAGGTGAATTCGGTGAAGACGGTAGGATCGTGTGGGTCGAGCTGGCCGAATGTGAGCCGTCCGGTTTAATGTGTGTGGTTAACCTGCAAAACGGAAAGTCATCGACATTTGTACAATACGATCGATTTATTTAGTTGAAAAGGAGCTACATGCATTACATTATGAAAGCTCGTGAGATCTATACGCTGTGTTACCAATAGAAGCTGAATCCAACAAAGAAGGTTAGATTTAATAAAGTCATGCATTCCGATAACGACTGTTATGGTGTTATGTTCGGGAAAGTATACTGTAAGGTTTATCTGTTTAAGAATGAGACGTTAACATATCGAAAGCATGCATCGAGATACACAATAGTTTGCCAATTTTACACAAATTACATCACTCCAGTGTGTTTGCAAGTGGTAGACTGATGTTTATCTCAAATTTTGCATGTTTTACCTCTTATTTCATGTAAGTAGCTTAAGCAAATGGTTAAGTGAGCAGGAACATTAAGGAATATATTTAACTAGAAACTAGAAACTAAATACGTACACACATACCCATGCTTCTAATATCTATATACCACCACCACAGGGAACGCAAAGAAAGACAACGGAATCGAAGAAAGAACACACACACAGACACTACTGTATTACTGCTTTTTTACCGATGAATGTGTTTTACCAATTCTCTCAACATATGCAAGCGTGTTTCGTATCCAAACCGTGCCATGCAAATCAAACGAATTAAAATACCACACACACAACATCAACTAAAGGTGCAGCTCGGTGCTAGCGTTAAGCAGCGCAGGATTAGTGCTCGATACCAGCCGCATATCACCGATCAAGGCGTGTCTTTGGCTGGTTGGAGGTGCTCTCGGTATTTCGGGAGCTTTCCGCAACGTAGCAATGTTTGTGCTCGATATCAGGTGCACCTCACCGACCGCTAGCAGTACACGCCTATCACGGGATTGTGAAGAATATCGATCTCCAGCATTAACACCGCCACTACTACTACTATTACTCGCAGCACCGAGCGACGAAAGTGCAGTTCGAGATGTGGAATATGAAACGACAGCACCGGACTGTCGAGGTACGTACGCATTCGGCGATGGTTTACGTTTGCCATTAAACGTGTGTCCATTTCGTAGATAGTATACGACTAAGGCGAAGATGAAGCACACTGGTACGACACCACAGAAGAAAATGTACATGATACGACGGAAACCGGCAGTTGCTGCAAAAAAAGAGAAGAAAAAAAGAAAAAGAGCGGATTTAAATCTGGTTCTTAGCAGGAAACTGATGTTTGTACGGTCTGTCGACTAACCATTTGGATCGGTTGCCGGCCCACTGTCGAGAGAACCTCCGTACCCGGGAAGGTTGCAGAGTGGCGGTGCAAACCCAGGCTCACAGTGACAATGGCCCTCGCTGTTACACACACCCTTGTCGTTACAATTTTCTGGACACGCCGCACCACTACCACCCGCCCGCAGCTTCTCCACTGACATGCACATCTGGTTGAGACACATCTTTCCCTCGCCACACTTGGCACCGTCCGGCGTCAGGCCCGGATCAACCTTCTGCAGCCCCAGATCGACAATAGCCGTCCGGCACGGTATCACACTACCGTTGTACGTCATGAAGCTGTGCGACAGTATCGCCACCGATTCCATGCCGAACTCGAGCCGCTCATTCAAATGCCGACAGTGCAACATGCCACAGTGTACGTCCGCCTCGTCACACTTGACGTACTCGTTCTTGACGCGATTATATCCACAGTTACCATGTCTGCTACCGTCCTCATTCTTAGCGTAGCATTGCTCGGACGATTTCCCGGTTGGGCCCCAAAGCAACCGACACTGATCATTCTGCGATCGGCACGTACCCCGGTAACAGAACGCTTTGCCACCGTCACAAACTTCCGTATCGCGCTTAAACACATCACCCGGACAGTATTCCGACTCACCGGAACAGTACTCGGGCAGATCACACTCCCCGTCCGCCTGGCGACAAACGGTCCCACCAACCATCGGTTTGCACGTCCGCAAATCGCAACATTCGCCCGTCGCACAGGATGCGTTAGTGTGCAGCATGCAGGTGCGCGGATCGCAACACGAATTGTCACAGTAGTCCGGCAGCCCGCAGTCACACTGTTCGCCCGCTTCCACAAACCCATTGCCACAGACGGGCGAATCGAACAGACTCTCCGGTTTGTTCATTAAGCAATAGTTCATGCCGTGATGAAACGCCAAACTCAGCTGATCGATGCTGCAACGGCTCCAGTGTTTCGGTGCGAACGACGTCCAAGGTACATTAGAGCCCGTTTCTTGCACTGGTGAACTCGTTCTACTGTTTTCTGCAGTAGCTGCGTTGGAAAAATGCGTCCACCAAAGCAAAAGAAAGTGCCCTAAAATGTGGGTCAAACTGTGGCGGCGGCCGCAGTGGTCCAGTGCAGCATCGCCGCGAAAGAACTACCGGGAACCGGGAAATGGGCAGCGTGTACGCGTGGAACAGATACTAATGACGTGGCGTTTAAAGCTGTTAATGTGGTGCTGGGCTGTTTGTGTGCTTGCAGGGTGCAGCAAAGCAAAGTGGTACGTGGGCCGGGCCTTGGTGGTCATGGTTTTGTGAGAAGGAACTCAGGAATGATAGCCCCAAAAGGGAAGAGAGAAAAAAGCATAACCGATGAAATTAAGAAACCGTTTTTCGGATTAGATACGGCATTGGTTGTTGGGCGGCTTGGGCTGCACACCACCATGGGAAGGAAGGGCCGTACCTTTTTCTCGAAAAGGGAAAAAGCCGAAAGAAATGTCAGTTACAGAATTGCGAGAAGTATAACGGATCCTTCGTTGATTCGAGCCCGATACATGACGCCTACATTGGGAACTGCCATCCGGTGTACAGTAAAGTTCCTGGTTTTAGACTTAAAATTACAATTTATGAGGTAAGCAAGTATGAAGCAAGTATCGCATAAATCAAGAACAAAAATTGGAACTTAAATTAAGACATTTATAGCTTCGTTCTACATTGCCAGTGCAATGCTCACTCACCCTCCATCTTCACACAACGTGAATGTATTTACTCATGTGTCAATTCCACACAACCAACGGCAGAAGAAGTTGTCGTCACGATCATGGAAATGAATCTGCGCCATTGTACCGTTTCTTAAGAATGTAGAACTGCTACAGTTTCAGTGAGATTTGCTAATTCGTTGCGCTAATCATTCAAGCCTTGGGGGACTTGAGATGAACCGCTAAATAAAATCAGTCAAGTGGGTGCTACAACTCGCACCGACTGAAGAGGAGCGCAACCTAAGATTGAGGCGGAAGGAATGTAAGGGTCCATCATCATGCTTAACTGTTCTCTCGTGTGCACCACCCAATCCAGAACGTCTTGAGACAGATTATGCAACAGGGTGGGTGCATGTGTGCCCATGGGTAGTGACACTTCACGTACATGGCAAAGTGGCCGCTGACAAGTGCTTGGTAAAGAGTAATTAACATCCGCAGATTTGCGCTGTGGTTGGTAATGCGCGGTTGGTACCGATGCTCGTAGCTATTGCGGCATTTTGACTATCTGCGGTCAAATGATTGATTTGCTATTGACGGAATTTGATAAAGGTGTAATCAGAGCCGGCGTTGCTGTCATGGCTGTGCGTTTGCCTTTTACTGTAAAGAACCTTTGGATGATGCTTGCTAAATCGCATTACACCAACGATGATGGGTGGTCCGCCCGAAGGTCAAGGGTGCCTTATAACCCTGTGTCCACCATAGCCGCTTAGCCATAAAGTAGGGCTGATAGCCGTAGTTTGTGCGAATCAATAATCGTATGGAAACAGTATGTATGCTGATGTTGTAGTGCACAAGCATTAACATTAAATTTTCAACCTTATTTTTTTGATGATCTTCGTGCGAGGTTTTTTTTTTGTGAGTTAACCTAATTCGTCATTTCGTGCGTTGCCATAGAAGAAATTTAGGACACTTTAGGAAGCTTTCATACACCTCCTACCTTGCAATGTACAACCAGAAAAGTAATTTACATGGAAAGTGTCGAAACTAAACAAAAAATGATCGATTAAGGGAACGAAATTAGCGTTTGACCCATATAACAAACCTGCATTTTAACCGGAGAAGAAAGGGAATAACGATTTTAGAGATACAAAACAAAAAAACGGCTGAATTCAATCCAAACTTTACACCGTCTTAATCGTGCCCTTCACACAGCGGTAGCTCGTTAGCCATTTCGCATTCTTGCACTTTTTGCCCGCGTTCGTAATACCGCTTTCACAGTTTTCCATTATTTGCTTGAAGGAGTTTTTGCTTCGATTGAAATCAATCTGTGTGTTTTTTTTTGCAAACTGTGCCACATTTCGGTTCCGTCAACTCGAATCGAATTGCGAAAAGATCAACGGATCTTCGGTCGTTTCCTTTGCCCTGCCGATAGATGCCTCCCGGTAAGGCACAATGTTGTCGAAGGTTTTGTGGCCCCACGCTGTCGGTTCTGCGAAATTAAAAGCCAATTATCGATCGTGCCGAACCGTTGCCGGTCCGTGGTCCGCGGCAAGTTTAAGCGCGACTTGAATTGAACCTACGAAATGGGGACCAACAGACCAGTCGGTCGAAAAATACACCCAGAGGCCCAGAAGGCTCTACCCTAACTACCCTCCCCGATTGGCAATGGCAGGAAACTTTGGACCGGAGCGCATTGTGTGTATACAATTTTAGGCTCGATTTAGCCGCATCAACCGGGATCTCTTTATGGCAAACGAATTAATGCGCTGAAGGTGAAGTAGTGGAAACCCGAGAGCGCAGGCTAATAGAAACGTATTAAATCGAATAAATTTGCGGAAATACCATTAAAAAAACGATTGATGTAAGAGATTATTTTTATTACTATATCTTAATTGACAACGAGAACAAGAAATACACCTAATTATGCCTTATTTCATTATCATGATCATACTCCAATATTACGAGATGTAATCGAAGGTTAAATTAGTGTACATCATAATTGAATTCCTCATCCGGAATTCTCGTAACAAATTGAAGCAGACCAAACGGCAGGCCATGAGTCAGTGTATTCTTGGAAGTAGCAGCCAACCCCCCCAACCTACCGGTTCACCTCACACAAACTGTATCCATCCGTAGCCAACGAATGATGAGGATGTGCCGCACCGTTTAGCTCATCAATTATCTCCAAACTGTGTGTGCTGTTGGAGATGCGACTTGGTGGAAGATCATAACGGAAACGGAACAAACGGTTGACGGTTTTTTTTCTTCCCCTGACATGAGGAATACATTTGAAATGTATATTAATTGCGAAAACTGCACTCCTAACAGCACTGTTAGGTGATAGATGAGTGGCAAACGATTCCACCGTCTAGTCAGGTTTGCAAAAAAAAAACCTCAACCAAGAACAGCGAAATCGACCATAAATTCACGTGCAAGCGTGCATAAAAACTTTGCCAAACCCAACCCCGTCTTTGTTTGACTTTGGGATCGGCGTTGTATTGACCTCTGCGGGTCTTTTTTTGCTGTTAACTTTTCAGTACAATAACCGTCGACCAAAGGCACACGATGGTACAATGGGCGGACATTTAATTGAAAAGTGTTTTGTTTGACAAAATAATAGTTTATTTCTATTTAGAAGACTAAGCAAATTATTTGGTAAATTATGGTAAATTTAGTCGATAAATTAATTAATTGTTAACGAAACACGTAATGTAGAATGTGAGTAAAACAATAATAATTGTTTTTGCCATTATTGTGCCCCAACCACTTTCACTTTAATTATTTTTAATTATATTTCAGATACAAATAAATTACCCTTTACTAACTGCTTTTAGTGTTATGTTCATTCGAAGGTGAGAAGATGAGTCGACTCCTCATGAATCCCCAAAGATTCATGAATCCTCAAAGATTCATGAATCCTCATATATTCATGAATCCTTACAAAAAAATGCTTGTATCATAGCGCATGAAAGAGCGGGGGGGGGGTTTCTGCGCCAGAGAGAGACCCCGAGCGGCCGCCACTCGTTCTATCAATTCGTAGATCATGAATCTTTGAGGTTTTATGAATCTTTGGGGATTTATGAATCTTTGGAGATTTATGAATCTTTGGAGATTTATGAATCTTTGGGGATTCATTAATCTTCATAACAGAGATTCAGAGTCATTGATTCAGTTATAAGATTCATTCAGATTCATGAATCTGAATCAGATTTACTCAACACTAGTCTGTTAGTTTATTTATAAAAATGAGGCACATAAAAGGTAGCAATCAACATTTGTATGATAAGTTTCTTCTACCTAATAAACTCTATGCAGAGAAATCCTTTTATATGTAAAGGATTTTAAAGAAAAGCTTAGTTTTAGAGAAGTGTGCCTAAGTTTAAAAATGTTTGCTGTTATATTGCAAAAAAAAAAGAATGAAACAAAAGTGAAACATCCACCTTTTGACACCAAGTTAGACCACTGTGCGACGGGGTTTGATCAACCCCATTAAAGCAGAGCGACAGACAGTAAAGCCTTCACCAACCAGGCCGCCCGCTTGGTTAAGGTCTTGCGCTTCAAACGTTGATGCTCCAGACCAGCGAAAAGCCCTTCCTACAGAGCCCAGCCTACACCAAATATGGAGCAAACGGTGTTTTGCGGCTCGAATAAAATAAACTGCTCATCAGACGGGGTCCCCTTTTTGCTTGTTCTTGTCAAGATGAGTTTTGTCAATACACCGGAGCCAACGTTAAAGATGTCTCAGAAACGGGGCAAGGATTGCCGAGTGCGTACAACGAAATGCGCTGGATTGGGACAGCATCATGAACCCTTCCTTTATGGGTGCGTACGTTCGTTTCAAAAAGCATTAAAAATGGGACACAAACACACACACACCAACGAAACCCATTCGTTTCGTTCTTCGTAGCTGTTAGCTGTAAAAGGACAGTATATGCACAAGAATGAAGACCCTGCGTTCGGAGTACACGTTACGATGTGACACAAACCCCCGTAGGTACAAACATCCAACCTTTCGGCTTAATGATACTAATGAGAAGTAACTTCAAAGGATGTGTGTATGTGCACACGCAAAACATCAGCAACTCACCAACTCAACACCCTTTTTAACGACGGTGGTCCAACTAACAAAGCCCACCCATATTTGAGCCGTTTTTGAGTGTGATTCTATTTCGGGAAAGTTTGTATCAACAAAACCTTGGCTGTAAATAAGTGATCTCACTTTTTACCATGCACCGAAGGATAAACATTTGATACACGTTATGGGAGAAGAATTTGAGTGCATTCATTCGTTCGTCTGATCGATGTTTTTTTCGATCATTACGATCTTGTTCGATAGCGGAGAATTGTAATTGTGTAACGATCGAAAGAGATCACGTTCTAAGCGATCTACCCCGGACCGGAAAGGGCAAGATTCTAGTTTTCCATTAGCATCATCCCACCTTCGGTACTGCGCACACACCGTGGCTAGCTAATAACAGTTTTTTAAAGCAATAAATTCCAACCCACCGATCACCGACACATCAATACCGTCCATCACACGCGGAATCTTGGGATGGCTTTCCACTGCAACTATTGGAGGCGTACAAGAGGACACGATAATAATGCCAAGTGGCAAGTTTCCTTATTTGACGCTTGTGTCGCTCGATACACTGCACGATTCTTCGTTGCAGACAACGGAATTATTTCACACGGCAGAAGTGTCTTGAGCGTAATATCACTAGCAATAATTAAGTGTGTGTGTGAGTTTTATTTCCTGCGCTAAAAGTTAAGGTTAAGGAATATTAAAAAAAGAAAATTGGTAACACAAGAAAAACCCCTTGACGATGAAACATGATACGAATAATGTCTTTGTGGAAGGTTTCTTTGTTTTAAATTGTTTCTTTTTTTTTTAAACGGACGGTTTAAATTTCAAGAACAGCTGACAGAAGTGTTCAGAGTGACATTCGAGAAGGTGCTGGGTGAGAGGTTTTTGCAAAATTAGAAGCGTCCGTACCTAGAGTTTTATTTTCCCATTAATATAACATAAAACAATAAATTTGGATGTGCATCTTTGTGAGTAACAAAACCATAATACCCTTCCAAAACGACAATTTTGTCTCACATGAGTTTTGTTGTTGGCTTTACAAGCACCAATAATTGGCAGGTGTGTTTGGCAGTATATGACACAGTAAAATTTCCCGGATGTTTAGAAAAGCAAAACATACGTACGGAAAGGAAGTCGTCTGAAGTTCCATCGGTGCATACACTCGCTTCGGCGTCCGCAAAGACAAGAGCAATGTCAGCTCTAGACAGACGCGGTTAATATGTGTGCCGAAAATATATTCCAAAAACCCAAAGTGCCGACGACATCTGTTTGTTTAAGAGCAGAAGAGGTTTAAACAAGGGACACATGGCATGCGCCGTTGCGCCGTTGCGCCTATGTGCTTGGGATGATATTTATGGAACATATTTATATTTGCTGTCAGGTGACGGAGAGAAGCGAGACACTGGTTCGAAGTTTCCATATTTTTAAATATTTTTTTTAATAACAAAATCTTCATATACTCAATATTTTAAAATTCTTTATCACTTCCAAACACACATTCCCACGGATCGCTTGCATGCATCGTTCACTGTTGTCAGCCCCCAAGATAGCAATCAATAAACGTAATTAAACCTCGCAGGTATTACACACATCGTTGCCATTCTGGCCCACAGACACACAAAGGTGCACATTTTTCCGACCTGCTCGATGAGTCACCGGATGAGTTTTTCCCTCAACAAAGTAGAAATAACTCTCGCTTGGGGGAGACACGTGGAATCGTCCGGTTGCTATAATGGATTGTGGCAAGAGGTTCAGGCATAGGCAGAGAGTGAGTATGGTCTGTGAGAAATTAGTTTCCACGTGACGGCACATCGTTAGCTTTGTAGTACCCAGCGTGTCGTCATAGAAGATGCATAATGTTTTTATCATAAAATTTAGTACTTTAAACATTTCTTTTTTATCTGAAAAGTTGTTGCATTATACACGACACACACACGCACACACATGAAACAGAAAAAAACACACTCACAGTGAGTAAGAGCGACATATGGCTACCTCCAAGAGCAGCCAACTGATTAGCATTTTAAATTACCCATCTATAACTAACAAAACAAACATAACCACCGTGATTCGACCCCATAATGTTTGCCAGGGGCGTGAATTTACATTACAATTCGGTGTCACGAAACGGGACGCAATCAAGATGGTACAAGAAGGCGGCTAGGCTAGGTCATATGCATCGATCCACCTATAAACGTTCCAGCTTCCATCGCAGCAGGATCATATTGGTACAATAACAGCAATGATAGAAAAGACTTTTCCCTTTCCATTTCACAAAGACACACAGACCAACTGTTGTTGTGATTCGATAAACTTTCAAAAGTAGATAAATAATAAATAAAACGTTCACGGTTTTCAGTGGAGAGTCAACCAGTCAATTTCCATAAAAATCATAACGCACCGAAGTGTCGTTTGCTCGGAAGAGTCCGTAACCGTAACCGTAACCGTAATTGCTGCCTTGTTTTGCTTCAAACGTTCTGCCGCGCTTGGACAGGAGGCAATGGATATTTTAGAGGCACGTTCGAAGGTGAAAGCTTACGTCATATCCTTCGTAATCCGGTCGGATTAGGCTGGCCGGTGGATAGGAGAAGGAAAGTAATAAAATAATATAATAACTATCGTGCGTTTCCACCGGAACTGTCCGTGTTTGGCGCGTCTGTCCACAATTTATCTATCGAATGTCTCTTACCGACATTCGGTTGAGTCCGTACCCGTAAGCGTGTGCGAAACGTAGAAAGGCTTGAGATACACAACATTAATATTACAAAAATAAGTGAATTTTTAATAAATGAAATCATCGGTAACCCTCTCGCACGAACCCGATATAAAAATCTATTAACACAACAGCCAAATCATGCCTGCAATAATGATATCCGGCCTGTTTTTCTTCGCTATTCCGTGACAAGCATTGCTACCATGCCGCACTTCAGCTCGTGGATCTCGATTTCATTATAAAACCGTCACGTTCCCAGCGTGGTCGTCATCGTCTCGTTCTTCGCCAGTTTTTGCCGGTAACTGCGGCCATTATACACAATCTATCGTTCAAACGCACTCCTCCATAAGTCACTCTCGCTTCTTACATCGTTATCCCTTACCCAGGCGACGTGACAATATCTCCCGAGTGCACTCCGAACGACAATTGTTGTCGGTAGACGATCACCCATCATCGTAAGAAAAGGCGTATCACAATTGAGACATCTCGTTTCCACTTCATTGAGTGCTTTCGGCGAGTGTTTTCCGATAAATTCTGTACATCGGAAAAACGGGTTCAAGCGAACGAACGAGTCCGGGTCCGAATGATCATCATCCTGCTGTGAACCGTCAACCATACCACGACGGTGCGGGGAGGTTAAGTTCAAGTCTTCTCAGTGCCTAAAATGCCTCGATGCTCGATGGGTGTGTAGCTACTCCATCGGCGACTTCGGTTTTCACCAAATGTTTGTGGTCAAATTGGACCTTGTTTGTCATCGATATGCGCCGGGCTACAGTGGCAGCCATGACCATGAACCTTTCATTTCTTCCCCCCCTCCAGCCATTTATGTTATTTTCGCTCGTGCTGCCATAACGATGGACGTGGAAAAGTAAACCCTTCGGGGAGGACTGACCATAATTGGGAGTAATTCGATTGTTCCACGATGGGACACACGGGTTGGAACAATCTGTGCGAATGAGTTAGAAGGGCAATACAATTTTTATCTATAAAGTGACGTGTTTTACTATTCTCGAATGCTGGAAAATGAAATACATTTCGCCGGGAAAGTTTACCCTCTAAAAACCGTGCTGCTTAAATTACCCACCCAAGGGTTAAACGTGAGGAAGCGCTTTACTGAACCACACTGGTTCCATGCTGTGTGTGAACGCATAACGAGACCCAACAGGGAGAAAATGAAGAGCAAGAGCCACACAAAAGACCAAAAAAAACACACACACACACAAGATCTATCTAGCAGCGATGAGTGATGTCAGCGTGGCCGGCGCGCGCGTTGGGGATTGTGGAATTGGTTTTAAGTGAGTTCACACTTTGCTCCAATTTTGCGTCCCCGACGTGACGACGTTTACGACGCCATGAGATGGCCGGAAAACGGTCGGGTGAGGCAGGAGGAGCTGGAGCATGCGGATGATGGGCGCCAGGCACAACACATTCAATGAGCGCATAAAAGTGTAATTTCGTTCGTGTGAGCGTTGCACAAAGGATGGTACAGGAATTTAAAAATCGTGTCGCAATCGATAGGATTGCCATGAGGACACCACCACCGGGTGACTCTCTTTTTGGAGACTGTTTCAATATAACAAGCACATATATCTTTGTCCAATTATGCCATTCGATATTAAATTCAATCAAAAACAAACCTTCGTAACAGAGCAAATGGCCAAAACTCCGTTTGCTTGCATGTGTATCGAGTCCGGTCAATAGCCCCAACGGCTGCAACGACACACGCCGGCTATAAATAACTTTCTGCATCTCGGAACGGTGTGTGCATGCTGCTGCACCGAACCCGACACATGAATTCTCTATACTGTGCAAGTTATGGCGCCCACAGTCGGTCGAGAGAGAAACAACTCGATCAACTCGATTGATTCTATTCTACACACACTGCGTTCTGCTGCCGCCAATGGCCGATCGTGCACAGGACGGTGTGTTCTTCTCATCTTGAGTATGAGCCAGGCGAGGTCCAGTCCAAGAGGTAGGATTTATGCTCTCTGTTGGCCTCCATTTCATGTTTCACGAATGATTAAGAAGTCGTGATTCATGATCTAGACTAGCGAGGAGAAGTGAAAGATGATTGTTACTAATTCTTTTTTCTTGCTGTTTCTTCGTTCTTCAGATACACAGTTTAAGCTCGATCGATGAGAATCGATGATGCGAATACAATACAAATAATCGATAAGTAGCAAACTTATGCGCTGCCGTTTGTTGATCGTTCGCCAACAGAATACAACTAGGACAAACAAGTTCCTAACGTTCGGGATACGCTTGTGTCGTTCTTTGTGCCTTTTAGTATGGAGGCCACATTATCATTCGTTTACGAGAGTGTCGTACTAATATTGTTTCACTTGGTGGTAATGATGATAATCTTTTCGGTCGCATCCGTAGTGCATCATCGCTATAATCGTTGTCAGCAATTCAACAAACGCTGAATGTGTGTGTGTGTTAAATGAGACTTAATTGTTTCAAGGTACAACGCGAACATCAGCGACAGACAATAAAGCCGTCTCCAATTGGACAGTCTCTCTGGCTAATGCACGTATAGTTTAAGCTTACGACAGCCATTTAAAGTTTCTCGAAGGGAGCGCAGATGCAGAGAAAGAATGCCCCTACAGTTAAGGATGAGACATTGTTTCCCGCATTTGCAACAAGGATTCAACCACCGACCCTTGATGTATTCTTTATTTACGCGCCTTTTTCCTTTCCTAGATATGAAAAGGCTTCAAAAAAAACTCTCAAACCTACCTATACCTTACGCCCATTAAAGGCTGCAGGGCGTTTTATGATGGTGCCAGCGTGTCGTCAGTGGTGCAGAATGAAATAAGAACAAAACCGCACTGTAGGAGTGACCTCAGCAGAAATTCAGCCTTCGCAAATGTAACGTTTCAGTGCACGTTTCTTGTTCGATGCTTCTTGCAAAAAAGGAGCCCCACCCCGGTGGCCGGTTGCTGGTTCGTGGTAAACCAGACGCAAACGAAACACGAACGAATCACAAAGCACACGGCGCGCGTCTTTCTGTTTGGCAAATGCAACCCTAAACATGGCGACCTCTGGTGTAGGACAAGCCACAGCATAAATGGAAAACTAACGTATTCTAACGAACTAACGTATTTACTTCAACATAGTGTCCTAGCTCTTCTAATAGTAGGAAAGCGTTTGTGTGTGTGTTTTAACCTTCAAGATAATACTGGCCAGTAAACAACGCAAGAAGCCGTTGGCATTTTTAAGTTCAATTTTCCCTGTTTTTTTCACACAACGCTCACAGTCGTCGCTTTTTTCTCGCTTGAACTGTGTGTATAATGCGTCGCTTTAGCAGGTGCCTCTTGCGGCATTCACAGCATTCAATAGAGAGCAGTTTTCTTCCATTTTCTTAACGCGTGGAAAACAACCCCCCTTTTTCTCTTTCTTCTCACCCCCATCCCGTACGCCCGCCCGAAAGGTTTACTCTTCTAGAAGAAAATGGATGTAAAGTATCCATTTCTTTTCACTTACTTTCGCTCGCATCTTATCACCGGGTTCACCGTGAGCAGCGCTGACCCGGTCGACCGTGTGGCGGCGTATGCTGCTTTGGAGTGAAATCGGTCTGAATACATTTTTCAATTCCTTTTTTTTTTTTGCTCAATGTCAATCAAGTGACACTCCACACAAGAGGACGATTATCCTAAGGATGATGGTTAGGTCACCGCCACAGCGAGCTTGAAGAACTGGGGGAAAAACGAACGTATTGATGGAATTTTCATCACCTTTTGCTTTCGTACGTACCGGTACCGGTCGGTCGCATATTGAAAGGAAAGTGTCGGAAAGTGATGATGAAGATAGAATTTAATAGCAGCCGATTGTATGCTAGCTTTTCCGCTGTTATTTGCTATAAACTTCTCAATCGTTCAAGAGCGCCATCGTTCGGTCGGGCATAAGCATTTTTCCGGCAGTGGCCGGGGTTGTAAAGGGGAAACAGTTTTCGCGTAGGTGTTTGTTTAGAAATATTTCAATCATACCTTCTTCTTACGGCACTTCGCGCGGGGAACCTGCCTCGGGCCAGACATTTTAATTTCACGCATGACTATTTATTACTAGTCGGGTTCTCGGTATTTTCTATTTTGCATGAGCATGTTTTAACCTTTCGTTGTGAAGTTTTGACAGTACATTTAGACAAACGTTCAAGATATTGTTTGTATAAACTATATTTAATATAAAATTGTCTAGTAGAAGAGTTAACTTTACAATAACCTTCACTTGAAAATAGTATTCAAAAAGTTAAGCATTGTTATGTTCCATTTCAACGATGAATCGCTAAGAGTTAACAGAATAGTTTTCTTCAGCACGCTCGGCGATGGTTTCGTTTCCGCTGGCTAAATTTAAATTTCGTTACCCACCGACGCTGAAATCCCACTCGAAACCACTCCCAGGTAAATTTATGCTACCAGCTCGTGCCGTTGCCGTACGTACCGTATCCTTCAGCCCCCCGCAAAAAAAACCACCAAAAGGAACCGACAGAAAGGCAGCTACCATTACGCAAGCATAAAAATGCGATTAAATCGGCAAAGTGACATACTTGCAAAATGCGTCCAAAAGGGAGAAGTTGCTAGTGATAGCACAACAACAATCCGACGTGTGATAGCAGATGGCTGGGCAAACAAACCGGTAACGAATCGATAGACATCGTCCCCTACTTGGTCTCCTGCATCCGGATGGTGGATTGGAGACTATAAAAGAAGGGCCATTTTCCTTATGGGAGTCCTCCCTCTTCAAAGGAAAAGTAATAGAGGACCCACACAAGCGGGTTCAAGGAATTTATTGCTGGTACAAATTACTCGCGGACCGCACTAACGGGAACGGCCCCGGTACTATGGCGGATGTGAAGACGATCGGTGTTGTAAAAATGGGAGCAAGTGAGAGTTGTTTGAGAGTGGTCGATCGATCGCAAGAGGTGACAGTTTGAGCAACCGAGGAGAAAACAAAAACCATCCTAACCCTCAGAGCTATTTAGCTTAATTGATGATCGACTGTGGATAATCTCTAGTTTAGGCTGCTGGTGGTATCCATGTTGCATTCCTAATTTAAGCTTGTAAGATCACCTTAAAGCGATGCATTTTAATCGAGCGATAATTGGAGCTATTCAATACATCTATCACCCGATGTGCGGTTCAGACGTGCTTCAAGTTTGCCAGGTATTTTTAACTCGTTTTAGGAAACAATGCGATAAAGAGTTTTAAATTTCAATTTTAATTTTTCTCAAGCAAATCCTTCAAAGATATTAGTCACGGTCACTGCAGAAATCAACATACTTCATATCACCCAGACTAGGCAAGAGATTTATGTGTCTGTCCGAAAACTGTGTCACTGCACACGGTAAACTTGAATATGTATGCTGTTGGGAAAGTATTTAAAAACGTCTGATTTCTAAAAGGATTCACAGTACGTGCAAAAGGCACACCACATACATACAAGAGGAAGGAAAATTGTCAACTGTGATGCACCAAGACGGTGTAGGTACGGCAATCGGCACTTGTTGTCCGCATTTCCCTTTAGGAGCTGCCGTGTGAAAGTAAAGAAAGCTGCCAGTGTCCATGAACTCACTTACCATGGTCAGCGTCGTAATGGTTTGCTAATGTTTGCGTACACGGCTATTAAATGTGTCAGTTGCCACGATCACAAGACCGCTGCAACACGTTTCAACACAGTTTCTGTATTTTTCAATGCACTATCACCATCCAAAGACTCGGTTTTTGCTAGCTGTTCGGCGATCAGGCGTGCCTTATCTCGGGTGTAATGCGTGCATGGCTAACCAGTACGGAAGACATTAAACGTCACACCCGGCTGAATGTCACTTAGCGCATTAAGCACTCTATGCTGGTTATAAATCTTGCCAGACGTCTGCAACACAACAAGCAGCTTTATTGTGTGTTTGATTGGTTTAACATAACCGAAATAAATATTAAACAATAAGTCAGAGGCGAACAAGGTCCACTAAGCTGAAGAACTAAACCTAAAGAAGAAGTAATAAGCTCTTGAGTAAAAAATCAAGCATAATTTTTTATGATCAGTTTTACAATTAACAAGGAAACAAGTTTTCTAAAGTTCGACGATGTTTGTACTGCTTTTTAAAAGCAGATCATCTACCAACGTCCCGAGGGTCATTTGCCAAATCGTGGTGGACTTATTTCCGCAAAACAAATCAAACCAACTGCCGGCGGTCATGCACTGGCGGACATCAGCAACAGTGATTTCTTTTCTTCCGCATCGAATCCGGTCGTCTTATCATTTCCTTCGCATGCGTATGTGCGCATATATAGCTCACTGCTTCCTCTTCGTCTTCTTTGTGGTTCATCAATTATGCAATAAGCTTTACACCTAACCAATTCATGTATCATGGTCTCTTTGTTTTTTTTTTTTGTGTGTCCCAAACTGAAACCTACAAAATCTTGAGTTGAAGTTGCCGACATCGGTGAAAAAGAAACAACGCCACCACTATCGGTTCGGTTCCGTTTTGCATTTATCAACCGGAAACGAACGACGATCGTCCGATCGCTTCAGCTATTCCACAGAATTGTTCGTTTACCAACCAACAATTGTATGCTTAGTAGTATGGTTGGCAAAACCGTTTGTATTGACGATCCGAAGTTGCCTTTGGTCAGTGTTTCACTTGGAATCACGTTTTATGCAGCACTTACTGCTGTGCTGTTGTACCGCCCAGCACATTTGTGCGTAAACGACGCGCGACAATCAACCCAGACCGGGTTAATTCGATTAAACGCAACACGAGACGAGCCGGAATTTGTGTGTGTGCGTAGCGTACGATCGGCCTTGGTGAGATTGTTATTGCGAGAAAACGTATTCCTTTGGACGGTTAACACAATTGTGTATTGTCCAAATTCGAGATTCCCATGTCACACCCCAATTGAAGGCGTGTTAGAGTTAAGTGTAGGAAATGGTTATAGTTTTATGGGCTTTTAATGCATTGGTTACGGTAGGGCCAGGTAGCAAGATCATTCAGGAATAAGTGTAGCTTTTGGTGACCTTATGTTACTACTGTTTCTCTTATTTTCCCATGAACCAATGAACACCAAAGCCGAGTCGTATCAAAGTCTTTACTTATAAAGCAAGTGAGTAGCCACCAACGAACTACCGGATGACTGGAAACTGGGTGTTATTCACCCAGTGTAAAAAAAGGGCGACAGACTGGACTGTGCTAACTTCCGAGCCATCACAGTCCTGAATGCTGGCTTCAAGATCCTGTCCCGAATACTCTTCTGCAGACCTTGCTACAGATTTCGTCGGGAGCTATCAAGCTGGATTTGTTGGAAGGAAATCCACTACCGACCAAATCTTCACTCTACGACAGATGCTCCAGAAGGGCCGGGAGCACCAGATCCCCACGCACCACTTGTTCATCGACTTCAAGGCAGCCTACGACACCATAGATCGTACCGAGCTATGGTACATCATGCGGCAGTACGGGTTCCCTACGAAACTGGTACGGCTGTTGAGGGCTACAATGGACGGTGTGCAGTGCAAGGTGAGAGTACCGAACATGCTTTCGGTATCGTTCGAATCTCACAGGGGACTGAGGCAAGGGGACGGACTCTCCTGTTTGCTGTTCAATATCGCTCTGGAAGGTGTCATGCGAAGCGCGGGCTACGACATCCGGGGCACGATATTCACCCGGTCTCTCCAATTCCTTGGCTTCGCGGATGACATCGATATCATTGGGCGAACATCTGCGGCGGTGTGCGAAGCGTACACCCGACTGAAACGCTAGGCCGATAGGATTGGATTGAGGATCAATGCGACGAAGACAAAATACCTTCTTGCCGGAGGCTCTGACCGTGATAGAGCACGACTCGGAAGCAGAGTATTAGTTGACGGAGACGATCTCGAGGTAGGTGAGGAGTTTTGCTACCTTGGCATGATCGTAACTTCGGACAACAACGTAAGCAGCGAAATCCGAAGGCGCATTGTTCAGGGGAATCGTGCCTACTACGGACTCCACAAACTCCTGAGATCCAGAAGACTCCAACAACGCACGAAATGCGCCATATATCGCACTCTGATACGGCCGGTAGTCCTCTACGGGCACGAGTCCTGGACTATGCTGGCGGAGGACGCCAATGCACTCGCCATTTTCGAACGGCGGGTGCTGCGGACTATCTTTGGCGGTGTGTGCGAGCAGGGCGTGTGGAGAAGGAGAATGAACCACGAGCTAGCTGAGCTGTTTGACGATGCAGACATCCTGACGGTTGTCAAAGCCGGAAGGATACGCTGGTTGGGTCACGTGATGAGGATGCCGGACTCATGCCCTGCCAGGAAAGTGCTCGTCAGCGACCCGTTCGGCACGAGGCGTAGAGGAGCACAGCGAGCTCGTTGGCTGGATCAAGTGGAGTCAGACCAGACCATGTCTATTAGACGTGCTCCCTAGGAGCAAGCCACAAAAGAAGAAGAAGAAGAGTAGCCAACCAACACACACTTCCCTGAATGATTGCTTCCGATGGTACAATTTTCACAATCCTAACCCCTTATTTTTCTTATGCCCCACACAGGAAGGACTCACACAAGGGCACAAGATGAAAATGCAGATGGAAACAAAAACAACAACTCACGCCACACTGCTACAATATTTAAGGCGATGGAAATGGGCCAATCTTCCCATCGCTGTTTCCGTACGTTGTTTGGCTTCAATATGTTTTAGCAGCCAGAAGCTAGCGAGGGATGCGTACGGGAAGCATAAAAAGCCATACAAAATGGGTATGAAACATCGAAAACAACGCCCACCGAAGCCGTGGCGCGAATTCCAACTTCCATACGATATGCGAGCAAATGCGGACGCAAGCAACACCGAAACGGTTCGTTAAAAATTTAAAAGAAAAACGCTTTCATTTCCTGGCAATCCCTCACAACTGCTTTTGCGATGAAGTTAACGATGAGTTTTTTTTCGGGTGTGTTACTTTTTGCAAATATTATAAGAGAAATCGACGGGTACTAACCAGCTAGCTAAGTAGCAAAACCCTACACACTACACTGGATGGCATTAAAGCCGATTGGGGTCCATGCCCATGATATGGTGTTCCACCCTCGAAAAGCGGACACCACCACACTCATCAGTCTTGCACAGCGCAAGTCGCGGTTCAACTCTTTTGTCCTGCACGCATCGAAGGTCACGCAAACGAAGTACACAGTAGGGAAGGACGATCGACCGCAAAACCGAACCTCGGTTGGTGCCTGTTGAAAATGGCACGAATTGTTTACCATGGTTAAAAATGGGGCTGTTGGGGCGAGCGAAATTTGGAGTTTGTTTTTTTTTCACTGCTAAAAAATTAAATGTTGATAAGGCACAACAACTTAAAAAAAGAAACAAACTAATAACGCTCAATGGCTCAACTTTGGCTGTTGCGTTTGGAATCATCGACAAAAAAAAATGCATCGAAAAGTGCAGCAAAACTCAACCGCATCTCGCCATCCACAATTCCACGAAACAGCCACAGACCGGGCAGACACCAAGCCTTTGTTTATTTACACTTCGCTCGGGTGGATTTGGATTTCCTCCCACTCTTGGGGCGTGCCGTTGATCTTAAACATACTTCACAGCGGGAGGGCGGATGTGTTGCGATCGCGTCTGAAGCAATGCTATCTCTTCTCGTTCTGTCCCAAGGCACAGACACCGTACTGGTCGCCGATTCCCTTTAGGGACACACATAATGTACTGTGCGCGCCCCATTAATCAAACATAATTTATTCAATTATACACATTACACCCGAGACGACGTATATGGGTTTGGTGAAAAACGCAGCAGAGTTTGATTGTAAAAAGCGGATATGCACACACACACACACAAATGCAATCCGCCTCCGATCGTGATCTTCTCACAATTATGAGTTGAGTGAAAACGAACCAGCAACCATTACGAATCGTTTAGAAGCCGTAGTCCGGAGTCAGCACGATCAACAAGTGATGCATCGCCATGCAGCCCAAACAGGATGGGATGAGAATAGAAAGCAAAACTCCAGAAGACACGATCGTTTTTTCTGTGTGTAAACTTCAATTTACTTCAGTTCTTATTAGAAACATCTCCAATAGGAAGGAAACACATCCATCCGATAACAAATAGTTCTGTTTGCATTTTGTGTCAATATTTGATCATTTGCACTTCGTTTAGGTCTAAGTTTAGGCCCTTTTCCCACCCATATCTCACCCGGTTTAAGGTCAACAACCTCGCTCGTTCGTACGTAACGCTAGCCTAAGTACTAACTTTAAGGTTCGTGCTCTGCAATAATCGTTCCATCCATCGTTCCGATGGCTTTCCTTCTTCTCGTTTATCCATTTATCCACATATTTGACGAAACAATTCCATTGGCCCATTGGAAACAGCCCGAAAAGCATCGGAAAGCGGGAAAAAAGTCTCACGCACAAAGTGAGGTGGAACAACGGCAAACCAAGTGGCTTCGTAGCTGCCGATTATTATGACTTCAAACTCGAAAATGAAAATGAAACACGACTACAACAAGCATAAAATTATGTTTTGCTGCTCCCGCCCGCTGTGTTGGGTGGTGTGCGCGGGTGGGTTTTATTTTATTTTTCTGTTTCTTTTGTGTTTGGGCTCGATTTCTCGTGTCAGTCGGGTGAAAATGAAATCGAGAGTTTTCGAGACGAACAAACTGCAGCCAGCCTGCTGTGTGCGCAGTTGGGTATTGGTGATGTTTGTATGTGTGATGTATTCCGTTTTCCCAGCGAGATGGTCGAGGTCAATGCAATCTTGAGTGCGCCGGTACGAGGCACAACCAAGACGCAGCCAATGTAGGCTACCTGCAGTTGCAGTTGTGAGAAAAGGGCACAAAGATTCGGTGATCTTCTGTACAAAAGATCCAGATTTGCGCTCCATTGCAACAGCAGTTTGGCAAAAACCTATGACACTGCTCCCATGATGAAACTTTCGTGCATGATTGCTTTCACCGGCACAAGCTAGCTTGGAAAGTGGTGATCTGTTATTCCCAGCTTTATTGTGTCTTCGACGAACGCTTCCTTTGCGTTTTGAGCAGCTGTACCAGGGAAATGATGTCAGACGAAACTGGCCTTTTGCCGTTTATCAACCGTCCTTGATCGTAGCCTTATTTGTCGTATGGTGGTGGCTTTTTTTCGCTACGACCACATAGCAAGCCTCCAATTAGTCCCCGAGCGCCGAAATGACAAGAAAGCGCCATGCACGCGGTTGTGGTTTATTTATTCTCTTATATTTATTTATATTTTGTTGCTGTGGTTAATACACATTGCGAAATTAGGGCGACGATTTCTGTAGCCATAACACGGGATTGGCAAATTTATGTGGCGAAATTTTAAGCGTTGGAAATCATAATCGTATCGAGAGTAAAAAAAAACAAACAGAAGATCAAATGATCAATCGGCACTTGTTCGTTACACTAGATTTGTGACGGGTGAACCATATCAAATTGGTGTCCGATTGGTGATTGTTATGGGAAACAAATTTAGTGAACAGTTTCCAATGGTAATGTTGGTCAAGAAAAAATCAACATAAAATATTTCAATTGCCCTGTTGAGTTTATTCAGAAATAGAGCAACTTTCTTGCTTTCGTTGAGCGGTATCTCAATTGAATCCCGAGCATGACAAATGACTCACTAGCTAGCTGTTGTACTATGCCCTAACGACACGGAAACGATTCCCACCCACATCGATTATCATAAATATAGCGAGTCCAAAGTGGATAATTGATTAGCCGTCATGGCAACGAAATGTACCCTCAGACACACATTCTGATATATAACGACGACTGAGGAAATTTCGCTTCAGGAAACATGACCACACAACTTGAGCATTATTCAATTTGCAAATAACTCTTCGTGAATTATTTTTTTCGATAAAATATTTTGTAAAATCTTTAAGATCCCTTCCAACACTTCCATTCCTTCTTGCATCCTAAATATCGTTAATGCGTTCATCATGTTTAGCTGACAGAGACTATTTTTGACGCACCGGCAACTTCTGGCGACACAACCAAGAGCTCTCTGGCGCACCCAATCACATGGCCACGTCTTCCATCTTACCGTACCGCGAGACCGGAGCGATTTTCGGGGTTGAATCGTTTGCCATTTTTCATCCCGAAAATGTCAACCGTACTGCGTGTCGCTGTGTCCGTGGCGTCCAACACACAAACGTATAGCAGCATGAGCATGTTATGCAGCGGATTTGTTCTTCACTTCATGCCTCCCCAGAATCAACCAGAATTAGAACTCACCAAAAAACGAAACGAAACAACATAGATGGTACGTACACCAGCCAGCATATACATTGCGTTGACCAGCCCAAAGCGGGCCACCAGCAGCATATTCTCATCCATTAAGTGGTCTTTCTCCCCTGCTTGGCCTCCCGATAAGGGTGTGAGTGTGTGTCCCGTGCGTTGCAAATAAATATTCTTCGCACGACAGCGACCACTGGCGACGATCCATCACTCTCTTCGGTGGGGGGTAGTAGATATGGGTGATTTGCCTTTTCCATGCCACATCTTGCCACATTGCCGGACACACAAGAACCTTAGCAGCAAAACTATCAATCTGCTTCGATCGAAATGCGAAACTTGATTTAAATTCCATCCACACGATCCACACACACGCACGCACGGTCGGGAAAGTGTGGTCATGGAAAGGCGGATTAAACGCTAGCCTGGAGTATAATTAGAACTTCCCCCAGGCCCAAAACGAACTGTTTGACAAACAACGAGACGAGAACAGTTTTTTTTTTGGTTGAAACCCTGACAAGCCACTAAGCCAGTCAACAGCAGCAACAAAAAGGCCTCAGCAAATTGTCCTCTACGCTCGCTCTCTCTCTCTCTCTCTTTCTCGGCCGGACAATACCAACAGTGCCACATCTTTTGGCACACAGTAATGGCGCCTCGAATCCTGTCAGAAGTTCCGTAACAACAACAACAACAAAAACCCAAACTCCTGTCCTCTGACATCATTCTCCGTCCGTCCGCATGTTCGATTAAGTTCCGCTCGATGAGCTAGATTCACAGGGAGCACATTAAAGTTAAACAGACTAGAGCAACTTTTGTACGGCAGAGGACCGACCTCTCCTTGACACTGAAATACCACCATCCTTGCGATGATAACGGGAGGCGGGTTTTCGAGACTTGCTTGCTTCCGAGTCATTTCACAGGGAGCATCTTCACAATTAGTAAACACACCGCTTTGTGAAAACTTACAAAAAACGGGCGTATGGCTCATCTTCCCTCAATTTTCTTGTCGCCATCTCCGGACCGGGGCAACGAAGTTTGTTGACGTTCGCACCAGCAAGCAGCTTAGGAGGAGTGTTTCTCGCGAGATCTTTACGCTCCCTCTGTTTATGTCACTCAGCAATGTAGCAGCAATGTGGCTGTACATGTCTCTCCCCGGGTTCAACTCATACACATCGTTAATCTTCTCTTCCACATGTCCACATCGGGGGTTTTAAGGCAAGATCTTCCACTCCAGGGCACGGCAGTGTAAAGAACGTAGCATCCGGCTCCGGGCTCCACAAATCGATAGCAATTCCGTCACACATTTGTCGTACCGTGTGAAGGGTGACGCGTTTTTTCTCCCAACCGTACACACATGTTTTCCTTTTTACAGAACAACGCATGACGGAAGGGCGTCGGATGCGTTTTCGAGACGAACTTCGGGGCGAACAAAACCCATCTCCCCTTCACACATCTTGAAGGGGTTGAAGTCCACGATGGAGGTGTTTTATTGCATTACAATCCCGTATGGTATGCGTACACAACCCGGAATACCAACCCTAATCCGGTAGCGAAGCATAGTAAAATATACATGAGGTCGTCCGTTTTTTTTTCTTGCCTAAACTGCACCGTGCAGTGTCCGCCTGCAGACAACTACAACAAAGCAGTGTTCCAGCACGGCCGAGCCCGAGACGTTCCGGATTCCGGGGCTGGCCTACTTATTTCGAGTGTCCCGCGTGTGACACCGGAAGCCGGACGCATAATTTAATGCACCCGGGTATGCTCATGGCCTGGAGCGGCAAAATATTCATAAGCAAAACTCCCTTTTCTGGCCACTGGTTGGCTGGTTGGCTGGCTGCGAGCCGACTGCAATGAGGTTCTTTTTTTTCTAGTTTAATGTGTGCACCTCTCTTCCCTTAGCCCGCCAGCTTAAGAACCTTCGCACCCTTGACCCGGGGGATAAGATCGATAGACGAAATAAGAAATAAGGAACGAAACAATTTTCGTTCTGGGGTGGTCGGCAAAAGTAAAATGTATGAGGCCTATGGCACATTTCCGGCCCGTGGAACCGAACAGTTGAAGTTCGGTGTTTTCTAATGCTTATTTTTATTTCTCGATCGTTGTTTTGCGTTCTGCCAACCATCATCCTTGTTTTAATGGTCATATCATAAATCAAGCTCGTGTTTCTGGCGAGCGATGAGTAATGCACGTGGAGTATGGTTTCTTTTCACGAAGCATTCAAAACTTTACCACATTGTATTTATTGGTTTACAGTTCTCTGAATCGTTGTTGTATTTGAATGTAAAATTGTAATATTTTATTATAAAACTTTATTTTAAATAAATTAATATCTTCGTACTATATATTTTGAACCTGGAACAAAAATATTGGGACCCTTCCTGACGGCCGGCTGTAAACGCCACGAGTTTTACAACATCTTCTCACTACTGGCCAAGGAAGAAATCGTTTTAGAATGGTACAGATTCTGGGCAGACAACAAAAAGCAACAGAAACTGATGAGGAAAACAAACTTTTTATTGGTAAAACTTTGATCCATGGGTCAGAGCATCCGTCCAAACGCTAAACTAACCTCGGCAGTGGCCAAGAGTATTTTGTGGTTTAAAGTTTATCGGTAAACCTTATCTAACCATTCCGTAACAGAGACAGAATAGTAACAGATCGTCCCAGAAAGAGTTAAAAAATGCAGACTTTTCAACTTTTTGATTCAGACCGAAATGGTTTTAGGATCCATGTATCTGCCGCAGGGCCGTCCGGAAAGTGTGAAGTTTATCTTCTTCTTTAATGCTCATCTCTGGAAGTTGCAGTTGCCACACTATTCGTCACGTACAGCTGTTTATTGCACAGTAAAAATATATCGAATGTTTACGATAAACCAATTTTTTTATGCCTAACGAACGGCCAGATGCGATAAAATCAATTATCAAATACACATGTTTTGTATGTTTTGATCAGATATCAGCAACGCAACAATGTAATGTGCTATTACCTTATTATCAAGAAAAGTAAATAATAAAAATGGCAAACCGGTCAACGCTCTTTTCGTCACCCGCGATCATCGCAGACAGGCTGGCGGCTGGCCTTAAGGGAAGAACGCAGACTTTAGCTTGCTTATCAATTTGCGCGGTTTCTTTTGCTGCTAGTCTTCACTTCCGGGGTGGTTAAAAAAACTTCACCACGCGCGATCATGTAAACATTGCACTCTGGGGGGGCGGAGTCCAAAGTAAACGTTATGAAAAGGGGAAATGTTTACAGGTTGCAATTTAACAGCCAATGCAAACCCCCTTTGTCGCACAGCGACGTTAAGAACGATGCACATGACTTAATTCAGGGTCATGCAGAGTGCTGCTTTCTCGACGCGCGTTATTGTCCGATTTGTAAACACACGCTTGCACGTGGAAAACAAACTGCATTCGAAGGAACAGAACACCCTTGTCTTTTCGAACAATCTCGTAAGCGCGTTCCTGTGACGCTCGAGAGGTCAAAAGTTGACTGTTGATAATAGAAGCCACACAGCATCCGGTCGCCGTTTGTGCACACAAACAGGCGCAATCTGTCGTCGTTTCTAATGCACAATACAGCTAAAGACGATCGTAAATAAATGTTTGTGCGTACGCACACAATTATCAATCGAGCAAGCGGATGCACGATCGAAATTGGAATCAAACTAAAAGATCGATTTGTTTCCGCGTCTTGTTTACCTGTGCCAAAATTCTCCTTCGCCAGTTCAGAAGCAGCAGACGACGACACACGCAGCCAATAGTCCGGTTTGATCGACAAAGGTGTAGATGCAGCGAGCGTGATGAGATGAAGCAACACCAATCCCGCATAACAAGCCGTGACCAGCCGCATACGGGAATGGGCGATCTTCTGCTGTTGCTGTGGGCTGTGGCGACGGTTTCCCGTTTCCATAGCGATGCCGTCGAAGCTTAGCATTCTAGACGTGCGGCAGCTAGTAGGATGCAGTTGTGTTGTTTGCTCGATCGGATGAGGTTGGATGGTGGTGCGTTTTCTTCGTTTCCTTCGTCGTTCATCTTCGTCGCCGGTAGGCTGGTGCTGTTGGGCCAGCTGCGGTCGTCGACATGGATTAACGATTAGCTCGGCTGCGTTTTGCTTCTTTGCCGTTCGATGGTTGGCCTTGTGTGCAGCTCGTACAGTGGTGCTGCATCGATCCGTATCCATTTTGTTCACGAAATTGCACTATACGCAGGCGGACGCATCCGGATGCACTACACTTGCGCTACAATAAACTACACTGCTGCAATTGCACTTGCATTGTGCCCACAATACAATTCTTCAACGATGGTTGCAGCAGATGGACATTAGCAGCCTCTGCCCGCACAGAACCTGGACACATAAACACACACGCAAGCACTCGCACCCGATGCACTCGTTGACAAACAATGCGTTTTGGGGAAGGAAACGCTACGAATTTCTTCGCCTTTGAGGCGTTTCCGGAACGCGCTCCGTACCGTGAATTCGCCCTTTCCTAGCACTGCACGGGGGCACATGCAAAGCAAGAAGCACACTACACCAGCTTCAACGGAAGATTATCAGCGAACGCATTTCGCTCAACAGCACGGAAAGGTTGTGAAAAGAAATAGATGTGAATAAACACACTGCACTTGCTCTTGTGCACGGCGGTAACAAAGAGGCAGAAAAAACATGCCACCCTTACACACGGAAACACACACACACACACACACAGAAAAGACGCGTGGCCGCTGGTTTTAAGCGGCAACCGAAACAAAGTTATTATCGATCGATCGCACGATTGTATTGGCTAGCTTAGTGAAGCATATAATAAACTCCTGAACAACCGGACACACGGACCACACAGTGAGTTGCTAGAGAGCTTAATTTCGGAAGAAAAAACGCACAGCTACACCCATCCGTCCGATCTGTTCCAGCAGCGAAAAACAATAACAATGGCAAAACAACAACTTCAGACGTTTCCTCGTTTCGTTTTGACCGCACACTGAATCCCATAGTGTATTGTGGACGACGCTTTGTTCATAGTTTAGACGCCTGCATGAAGCAGGAGGGAACGATAGATAGAAAGAAAGAGTGATATGCGTTACTTTTGGGCGTATCCACACGACAGAAGCTCAATGTCAATGCATAACGTCAAATTGTGTGGTTTAAAAATATTGTTGAAAATAGTGCAATATTGTTCTGCATAGTGCAGAAAGTTGTATTATTTAAAATCATTTGTTTTATTCAATATCAGTCAAATGAAGAGCTATTATTAAATATTTTATTTTTTTTGTATCAAATCATACAAGACATCAAATGTGGACTTTTCAATCATCAAGTGTATACACACGGATTCAAAATTCGTCCCGACTGCAAGTTAAAATTCGTTCAGGTACCGAAAATATTTTTTATATTAATCTAGCAACCAACGCGTTCACAGTTTGGCCAAGCGGATAAGAATAATTGTGTATTTGTGTAAAAACGGGCAACAAAGGAATATTTTCTGCAGAAAACAGGCGTTCCGGATGTGGCAATGTGTGTTGATGGAACAAACGTGAAAATAAAAAAAAACATTGTTTCACCTCTCCAGTTTATTAATCGGTAAAAAACTGGCGCGGCGCGAAAATCACGGCAAAAAAAAACGGCACGAAAGTCACAGTGCGAAAGTCACAACACGGAAATCACGAAGCAAAAATCACGGCGCGGAAATCCTGCCGCGAAAATCATGGCGCGGAAATCCTGCCGCGAATATGGCGGCGCGAAAATAACGGCGCGAAAGTCACGGCGCGAAAATCACGAAGCAAAATTCACGGCGTAAAAATCACAGCGCGAAAGTAACAGCGATAACATCACGAAGCAAAACTCAAGGCGCAAAAATCGCGGATCGAAAGTCGCGGCGCGAAAATCGAGCGCGAAAATCGCAGCGCGAAAATTGCGGCAATCGCTCTATTCTCTCTCTCTTTCTCTCTCTCTCTCTCCCTCTCACTCTCTCTTTCTCTCCCTCTCTCATTCTCTCATTCTCTCTCATTTTCTTTCTCTCTCTCTCTCTTTCATTCTCTCCCTCTCTCTCTCTTTCTCTCTTGCTCTCTCTCTTTCTCTATCTTTCTCATACTCTCTAACCCTCTCGCTCTCTCGCTCTCTCTCTTTCTCTCACTTTCTCTCTCATTCTTTCTCATTCTATCTCTTTCTCTTTCACTCTCTTTCTCATTCCTTCTCATTCTCTCTCTTTCTCTTTCTCTCTCATTCTTTTGTTCATTTTTTCTCATTCTCTCTCTCTGTCGCTCTTTCTCTCTCTCTCATACTCTTGCTCTCTCATTCTCTCTCTCGCGCGCTTTTTTCTCTCTCTCGGTACTGCTCTCTCTCTCTCTCTCTCGCTCTCTCCTTCGCTCTCTCCTTCGCTCTATTTCTCTCTCTCTCTCTCCTTTCTTTCCTTCTCTCTCCTTTCTTTCCTTCTCTCTCATTCTCTCTCTCCTTTCTTTTCATTTATCTCTTTCTCTCTCTCCTTTCTTTCCTTGTGTCTCATTCTCTCACTCTCATTTATTTCCTTTTCTCTCATCCTCTTTCTCTTTTTTCTCTCTTGCTCTCTTGCTCTTGCTCTTGCTCTTGCTCTTGCTCTTGCTCTTGCTCTTGCTCTTCTCACTCTCATTCTCTCTCATTCTCTCGCATTCTATCTCATTCTCTCTCGGTCTCTCTCATTTTCCTTCATTCTCTTTCGTTTTCTCTCATTATCTCTGATTCTCTCTAATTTTCTCTCGATCTCTCTCTCTCATTCTCTCTCGGTCTCTCTATTTTTCCTTCATTCTCTTCCGTTTTCTCTCTCATTCTTTCTCTTCTCTCTCATTTTTTCTCATTCTCTCTCATTTTCGCTCATTCTCTCTCATTCTCTCTCATTCTTTTTCTTTCATTTTCTCTCATTCTCTCGAATCAGTTGCCGCAAATATCTTATTCGTTTGCGCGAAACGTTAAAGTTTACACGCCGTCTCCTATCTATTGCGGAACTCTGTTATTTAGCAATTTATGAATGGATTTCTTTCTTCCAGACAAGTGTGCCCTCCTATTTATCCATAGTTCGGAATGTGAAAAAGAGATGCATATATGGTATCGAGGAAAGGTAACGTGAAGCCAAGTACTCAGCGTTCAATCAGAAAGGCGTTACGAAATCGGTTTGTAAATATAATTCATAACTAAAATAACATTTTAGTCCAAATGAAAAGCCTATGTTCCTCTGTCTGTTCTTTACAATTAAACAAGTCAAAAAAACCAAAAGGAACTCCTTAAGTATTGGCCTTATTCATCAATGACTTCTCGTCATCTTTCTGGCAAGACTTTGCAAAAGAATCCTTGGTTATTTTTTGTAATCACATATCGAACTCCGGTTCGCCCGCCATGATCCGGTATCGAATCTTGTTCGAACCGCCTGCTAGTACACAAGGCTGATTAGGTGTCGAATAAGAAGGAAAAATCACTGAATATAAATTACCTTAAAGTACATTCTCAACTCACATGCACAAAAACACAAAGTTATCATTGCTCTTTTTACGAACCCTTCTGCATTATCTATCGGATATGACTAGAAAAAGTGGGTGAATTGTTTATTGCCTTGAATATCTTACATGAAAAATCTTACGCTTAAAAACGGGACGAAGACAACATTTATTAGAGAGCACATTATTGTTCGTTGGTGTGATTTCGTTTGAGCAAACGGGAAGCCTCGCTAAAAGGGACGCTGTCGGTGAACGGGGACGGGTGGAAGGGGAGCATGTCGATGAGTTCCTGGTACGATCCGGTACTCGATCGTTACCGGTGGCCCATGCGCACCGTGCTCCTGTGGTCTAGCCACCGTAAGCACTCTGATTCCTGGGTCCGCTTCCGTCTGCCAGGACGATGCAACGATCGGTCGATATTGCTGATCGTCGCTAATGTCCCGTGTAGAGGAGTGATACTTCGGCAGGGATATGTCACGTGCTGCAATCGGGGTAGCCGTTTTGATCGGTTCACGAAGACTGGTACCACGCACTTTGCAACCGCGCCAATGTCCACGTCCCCAGTGCGAAACGAACCCGCCACGTAAACTACGGACATAGGCAGCAACCGTGATCAACACAGCAAACACGACCAGCGTAAGTGCCGCGAATGTAAGCAAGTCTCGTAAAGCTCCCGTGTCGGTAGAGGCGGGTCCACTGTCAAGCGATCCTCCAACACCAGAATGTTCGCAGTACGGTGGATCGTATCCCAGCTGGCAATGGCAGTGTCCTTCGCTGTTACAAACCCCACGTCCAAAGCAATCGTGTGCACACACCTTCCCGCCGACTCCATACTCATTCAATCGTTCCACACTTTCGCACCGCTGTCTGTAGCACATCCGGCCCTCGCCACAGGGTGCCCCGTCCGGTACAAATGCCGGATGTCGTCCCTGTCTTACATGAAAAATCTTACGCTTAAAAACGGGACGAAGACAACATTTATTAGAGAGCACATTATTGTTCGTTGGTGTGATTTCGTTTGAGCAAACGGGAAGCCTCGCTAAAAGGGACGCTGTCGGTGAACGGGGACGGGTGGAAGGGGAGCATGTCGATGAGTTCCTGGTACGATCCGGTACTCGATCGTTACCGGTGGCCCATGCGCACCGTGCTCCTGTGGTCTAGCCACCGTAAGCACTCTGATTCCTGGGTCCGCTTCCGTCTGCCAGGACGATGCAACGATCGGTCGATATTGCTGATCGTCGCTAATGTCCCGTGTAGAGGAGTGATACTTCGGCAGGGATATGTCACGTGCTGCAATCGGGGTAGCCGTTTTGATCGGTTCACGAAGACTGGTACCACGCACTTTGCAACCGCGCCAATGTCCACGTCCCCAGTGCGAAACGAACCCGCCACGTAAACTACGGACATAGGCAGCAACCGTGATCAACACAGCAAACACGACCAGCGTAAGTGCCGCGAATGTAAGCAAGTCTCGTAAAGCTCCCGTGTCGGTAGAGGCGGGTCCACTGTCAAGCGATCCTCCAACACCAGAATGTTCGCAGTACGGTGGATCGTATCCCAGCTGGCAATGGCAGTGTCCTTCGCTGTTACAAACCCCACGTCCAAAGCAATCGTGTGCACACACCTTCCCGCCGAGGCCATACTCGTTCAATCGTTCCACACTTTCGCACCGCTGTCTGTAGCACATCCGGCCCTCGCCACAGGGTGCCCCGTCCGGTACAAATGCCGGATGTCGTCCCTGTCCATCACCGAGATCTACGTACGCCGAGCGGCACAGCACATGGCGCATCGTCTCATTGCCCTTCTGCACACTGTACCGTGAGTCACCGTTGTATTCACCCAGCTCCAACACCTCGTCCTGCTTGTGATGGTGACAAAACAGCAATCCACACATCACATCCGGTGAAGCACACTTGCGGAAGCTTTCCGCCGGTCGACCCTCGTAACCACAGTTGCCGTACTTCGTACCCTTAGCATTCGCCTCGTAGCAGGCTTCGCTGGCTGCATATCCCGACGGACCCCAGAGCGCTCGACATTGGTCCGTCCGCGTTCTACATCGTCCCGCAATGCAATGAGCTTCTCCGTTCGCGCACCGTTCCGTATCTTGCCGGTACACATCCGGTGGACAGAACTCCGTCCGCCCGGTACAGTACTCGGGAAGATCACATTCTCCTCGGGCTTTCCGACATGGGACGGCAGGTTCACGCAACTGGCACGTCTCAAGATCACAACACGCGCCCGTCGCACACTGTGCCCCTTCCCGCAACCGACAGGTCCGTGCATCGCAACAGCGATTCTCGCAAGCTTCCTCTAGCCCACAGTCACACTCTTCGCCCGGTTCGACGAACCCATTGCCACAGCTCTCGAAGGCCAGATAGTTCGGACGGTTCGATAGACAGTGATGCAAACCCCGTCCGAACGCGAGGGCCAACTGTTCCATACTGCAATTGCTCCAGTGTTGTAGCGTAAGTCCCGTCACGGTGCGTGTCATGATGCACTTCCGATCCGGACAGGAACAATCCCCATCCTCATCGTGCTCCATCGTGAAGCTGTGACCCATCTCGTGGGCCAGCGTACTCGCCTGAATAGCCACATCATCCGTGTGCACGCGTACAATCGCACCCGAGCTACGATCCGAGCACATGCCGCCTACTTTGGCTTTTCCGATCACATTATCCCTAAACTCGATCGCCGTCAGAAGCTGGGCGTGATCGTGCGGATGATCGTGCAGCAGTGTGGTGGACCGAAACGAAAGGAATCTGTTTAGCGTTTCCTCCGCACGGGTGGACACATTGATACGGTCCACATCCTTCCAGATCACAACGTCCGTGAGGGCGATAAAGATGTTCAGTGGGTTGTATAGCTGGAAGTGGAGTTTGAAAGAGAGTTTAAAATAGACCTAGGAGAATGGTGACAAAGAGACGGAGGGCATCTACATACCATGTTGATATGGTTAACGAGGCTAGCGCAATACTGGTACACTTTCCACGTGTCCTGGTCCAGCTTGCGAAACAGTGAATTGTCTACGACGAGCAGCAGCTCAACATAGTTCGAGTGTGCGTTGGCCTGGTACGGGCCCTTGATCGTCCGGAGATGGTTTCGTTTCGTACGATGTTTCCCCACTCGATGGTGCGGCGGGTCCACCAATCTGTGTTCGGCGAGAAAAAACGATCCTCATTAATTAATCACCTGTCCGAAACTAAGAGGCAAGTTAACGAAATGCATTACCTTCGAATAAAGTGAACCCCAGCTGTGCTATCGTACTCGATGCGGAATGTTCCTTCCGGTGCTCGTACTGTTCCCCGGATGCGACCATCGCAGTTGATAATTTCGGTCGATTGCCCGTCGTGTCTGGTCCGGGGTTGCGTTCCGACCCGATACTGCTGGCAGTCCCCAGTCGCCCGACCATGACTCTGGATTAGTTGCAGCACGGTGACCTTGCCAGTCAGATTGTAGGTCAGTGTGGCTGTGTCCTGCTTCTGTGACGGCATCAGCAGCGGATAAATAGGATTAGGGAGTTCGTCACCGGCACTGCTGGCTGCAAGAAAGTATCAGAAGCACAGAAAAACCGTGATAGTACGAGGTGGAATTAAAATACCGCTCAAGAAAGACCGTTTAACTTTAATTGCGAGAGTTTAGGAATGCAATAATGCGCAACCCGCACGATTAAAAGGAACACGTGTGAGTGCATATTGAGTGCAAATTCGGCAGGTTCTCTTGATTAAAATTGCTCGTTTAAAAATATTCAAGTTTTTCTAATGACAATTTCGAAACCCCAAAACATACTCAAAGTAAACAATGTTTCGTACCGTACTCAAGTTGACCTACATGGCATAGTTTAAGCTTTTCTTCGGACAGTTTACCTAAATCGATTAGTAAAACTTTTCCAGTGCAAATCTAGCGCTGCATATTTTACTGAAAACCCCACAACAGATGTGCGTGACTAACAGACACTCCATCTCGGTGCAATTTTCACATTTGAAAATGTGGACTGCCAAAGCGCGACATTCTTTCCCCCCAAATAATAGTAAAGCGGAGACTTGAGCCGCAAAACAGTGATGGAGGCGAATAGAATAAAAGCCACCCAAAACGAAACGTTTCTAGTTCTTTGTTGTCTAAGAGATGAGCTTGACTGTTGGGGCCACCAGTTTTCCTTTACTGTCGTACTCGTGCTTTCTTCTGCATCCACCAGCTTACATTTTATTGCAGTTTGATGATTGCGAATGCGAGAAATGCATTCGAACGAGCGCAATGTGAGCGTGAGAAAGAGCGCTTCTCGCGTGAGAAGAGTGTGCGTTGAGTGAGCTGAAACGTTTCGGAAGGACTCGCCACCGATCAGCTGTTTTTAACGAACGCGAGACGACGACGACTAGATTAAATTGCATCAAATGATGGGAATAAACGAAACGAAAAAAAAAACATGGAGAATCCCCAAATGACTATAAACAACTCGTTTTCTTGAACTGATTCGTTTTTTTTTTCTTGCTCGCTCGCTCGCTCTATCTCACGCACATGTTTCTCTGGCACGTTTTTCTGTGTATCATCGCTAGACCCAGAGTCGTAACCGGTATGGGTAAGTTTTATGAATGCACTTCAATTGATTTGAGTGTACATTAGTAGACCGTGATTTGTGTAGAACAACGAGACGCGTTTGTTTCTAAGATTGTGCTACATTGGTAGATGTGCAGCTGACGGTCGATTCGGTCGGTCAGATTTTATGATTGCCATCGTGATGATCGGCGAATTTTGCTAACGCACGCATTAAAAACGCTTTGATGACGATTTGAAAGCAATTTACAGTGTTTCTCACTTGATAATGCAAAGTTACCTATGATTTTTGCAAACGCTACATACGATTTCGTATGGAGCGTTTGCAAAAATCATAGGTAACTTTGCATTATCAAGTGAGAAACACTGTA
>KZ063384.1:0-10296 GCA_002091835.1 Anopheles maculatus | reverse complement strand
TCCGGCGCCCAACAACAATTACCATCACGGGGGAGGAGGAGGAGGCAGCGGCGGTGGCAGTGACGGTGGAGGACCGGGCGGGTATAACAATCTACAGTCGGGAAGTGGGGGTAGCCAACAGCAGCCTATTTGGAACTACAACGAGTACACGGCTATGAATCGGCAAAATAATAGCAACATTGAATCGATGCCGAATCTACAAGCGCTTGGCATCAACTCGAGCGGCCCCAACGGCCAGCGGGGAGGCACCGTTAGTGGAGGGCTGCACAGCGGGCACCACGCAGGGATGGGAAACCATCTGAGCGGTAGTGGTGCTGCCGGTGGATCTGCACCCGGTGGTCCGGGTAACAACGGGGCTGGGGTGATTGGTGCGCACGGTGGCCCGGCGGCTGGTAATATGAATCTCTACCAGATGCCAATCAATCCCGCAATCATAGCGGCCGCACTGAGCCAGTGGAGCTTAATCGGTAACCAGATGCACAACACCGCCCAGGGAGCGGGTGGACCCGGTGGACCGGGTGGACCGGGCGCTCCCGGTCAGGCGAACGCGAATGTCCCGGGCGGACCCGCCGGTGGACCACCGGGACCGGGTGGTGCGGCCGGTCCCGGACCCGGTGCGTCCGAACAGGAGTACCTGCCCTGGAACGGTACCGGTAATGGGGCGCCGGGTGCTGGTGGACCAGCTGGACGAGTAGACCCGAACCGTCAGTGAGGCCGAGCAGAAACTCTTCAACAGTCTTAACTTATAGTACCGGCGATCCGGCGACTGCAAACGACTCGCCCTATCTTCGATCTCCCGGAACATCCAACCCTCGGTATAGACAGAAGCGGAGGTGGTGAGGGGCAGGATGTTAGCGATGTAGTTGGTTGAAAGAGAGCAATAGAGCGAGAGAAAGAGAGAGAGAGCGAACGAGCGAGCGAGCGAGCGAGAGAGAAAGAGAGAGAGAGCGAGATGGGGTGGGTGTGAACATAGAGGATGAGAGTTCGTTCGATGGTGTTGATGAATGTGTGACTACGTGAAATTAGCGTGAATAGAATAGAGTGTGCATGATGGATGTGTGCAGTAGTGTGCAGCTCCTTCGAGCGCGTGTGTGTTTGTAAGAGTTTTCAAAAGTAAACTTATCCTTATTTTAATATAATTGCAACGATTGGTTCGTTCCGGTGAAAGGCGAACGGTATGCACATCCTTACCGTTACCGTCTTACACAACACAAGCTTACTGTTCGCTTTGATTAGCTCGAAAAGCAACAGGCATTAAATTAATCAGGAAGAGCAACATAGCAGGCGGCTTGATTCGCAGGGTGTGCAGCGTGAGCATTTCACGGTTTCAAAAGTAAAATGCGCCAGTTAGAATATTTTCCTTCTTTTTTATAGCTAACACGACGATACTTCAAGAGTGTATGTGTGTGCGTGTATGTGTGTATGAGTGTTTGATCCCATGATGTTTGATCGTGGTTTTACATTGTTTACTATTAAACCATTTTTTCCCCGTTACTTTGCGTCCTGTATCGTCCCGCGTATGCGTATGTATGCAACAAACCTAAGGAAAGGACACAATGCGCACCGACTGTTGTGCCACGAGGCACGATGTTGGCTGCTTGTGTCCGTTACAAAGCCAACAAAGTGTAGACTGCAATAATAAGCGATCGTTGATGATCGCGCAATCGACCATCGTTCTTAGTAGAACCAAAATGTTAACCGAAAAGCAAACGCGCCCGGCAGCAATATAGTAATACGAGCATTAACTGGACACACCAAACACAGACTGGTACGAAGAAAAAACAATATCCCCGAAAATAATTATTTCGTTTTTCTCACTAACGAATCCCGCTCTACTTTTGGTCATGTTGCATACATTAGGCTTTACATAGTATGTTTTGAGAATGCAAAAAAAAACAAGTGAAAGGTATAAAACAAAACAAACAAAAAACATGATTGAATGTAATACAAAATCTGTCATCAACGGTTTAATAAATACAATATAAACTAAATACAGTACCGTAGTAGCTTTGTTGGCAAATAGTTCGCGTTATCTGTGGCACAACGAGTGTTGCGTGCGGATGGAAAACCGGAACAAGGTCATGTTCTATATTTATGTTCTTCTTTGATCACTAGACACAAAGCGACGATATTCTGCCACAGGTCGGTGGACTGACTTCTCTTGTCATAGAACCTTTACTTTCTTGCGGTATCCGATACTCGATCCGAATTCCTTACCTAACGCTAACCCGCTAAATGGTTGAGTTCATTCGCCTTGCACTGTACGGTGTCATTGTGTCGCGCTGCTGTCTAGAAACCGGGTAATGACGGTCAGTTTTCACCAGTTTTACGACGCCAACGAATTACATCCGACCCTCTCTAATCAATTCATTTTGAGTCTTGTGGAAGTTTCCGGTTCGACTATTGTGACGGGTGTGTGCAGTAGGTTGATTGCTTCTTCCCTCTCGGTAAAAACCACTCACCAAGTTTCTGTTCAACAGTCTGCTGAGTGGGACAAAGAACGAACTGACCTATCCCACCCGGTACTGGTCGACGAATCACACTCACTTGGTAGCATTGAACTTTTGACAGAGACCCGAAAAAGGATGTTCCGAACATACACACACACACCCACCTTTACAAGCTGCCAGTCGGAGAGCAAGTGGAGCGTTCCTTCGTCATTATTGTGTCTTACTCTTGAAGTCCGGAAATCAAACAAAGAACCACCCAATGCGCCCAATCGACAGTCGGTCGGTTGCATGCAGACACATCGAGCTCACACCATACCCATGAGGACGACAGCGAACAGGACACACACGCGCAGGTACCGTAGCCACATCCCACCCACCAGTCAAGGTTAGGATGCCAACAACCGGCCCACTGTAGACAGAAAGCGACACCCGCCGTCCCGCGTACCCTTTCCCGTGTGGACGAGACGTTGCGGTTGGTTTCGCGATTGATTGCATCTTCGCACTGCACTTCCTGAACACGGGAAGGCCGGCCTTTCTTTCTGCCGGTTTGGAAGGATCGGAGTTGCAGACGATGCAGTGCGCGAGGTTCATGCATTTTAACAAATCAGTGAAGTAGTTCCCGCGCGCTACTTGACTCTTGCTTTGCCGGCAGACAAGTTTATTGACTTCGCGAAAGTAGCTTCGTCGGAGAGCAATTTTGTTTTATTTTAGTTTTTTTTACGACCGTACTTGTTAATGCACCAGCATCTAGCGTTTTATGGGGTATTAAAGACGGATCGGTATGATGTGAGGGAAGTGAAGCAAATGTTGAAGAAAACGTTCAAATAGGGATTCCGATAGTCAATCAATTTCTATGCGGACATTCTTTGTTGTCCCTGTCCCTGGTGTGATATAGTAAGTAGAGAGCAAACGAAGGAGGAGAACACATATTTTAATGATTATATGTTATTCTGAGTGAATAATTTAAATGTTTTTATTTTGAGTCGCAAAGGACGGAATTAAAAAAGATTTCTTTTATAGAGAGTCTTTAATAAAACTTCTAATAAGAAACTTTGTCGAAATATGCCTAAGGCTTGTCCACTCCAAGTACAACCTAGTAGTTCCACTGATTGATAATGTTTGCTTACGGCGTGTGATTCTATAAAACAATGTAAATTGCTTCCGATTATTAGCAACAGCTACATCTACTGGCAATTGGCAATGATTCACAGTCAACAGAAACTAGGATGACTCACAAATGTATATCACAGCGTAGAAGATCTTTTAACTGACCTAACACCAACACAGACATACGTTTGAAAGTTATTCTTTCCTTAATTTGATTAATTATGTAGTATAATTTTATTTATTGAATTGTTGTATTGCTTTGAACCAGTTAATAGTTGTTATATTTCAGAACGGTTATCTCTATAATATTCTGGCTCATTGCTCAAAGAATGTTGTCAAACGTTGGTTTATAAGTTTTTTTTATAACATTTTACGCCTTTTTTCTACACTTTTTTTCTATTTGATATTATTTTTTATATTTTCATTTTAAATATTTAAAAAGCAGATTTGTTTCGACCATTTTCACATTTTATTGGCTTGCTGCTAGTTCTTTTCCAATTACGCCTGATATACGTTTTACACTGGCCGATCTATCTATTTTATAATTGTGAAAGAAAACGATCTTCAATCCGTGATCGTAAGCCACCCTTGCCTTCTTCCATCTGAACCCTATCTCTTCCCAACACAGTAGATCGCCGATGATCAGCGACCTCCAGCTGCCGTGATGCACATTGCCAAGGGAGTGCCTTCGAGCGTATACGTTTCGTACGACTCTTTCGCCCATGTTTGGATAACATGATTTGCCCGGTAAGGCAACAGAACAGCAGATTCGTGTGATGTGTTTAGGAGAAAAATTCTCTAGCAACAACAACAGCATAAAAAATCCTTTCTAACATGTGCATCCACCAGCAGCATGTCTCACACGAATAATGCCGGTTGTCGGAGGACGCCGGTGTACGGCTCTACGGGAAAAGGGAAGTGTGTGCCGCAACGTTCATTCACACGCCGCCGTACACGCATCAGACATCCTTTTGCGAGCGAATTTCGCACAACGTGTTGCCGCAAGCCCCAGTTCTCAGCAAACAACCCGTGCGACGGTATGATCTTATCTCTTCCCAACACAGTAGATCGCCGATGATCAGCGACCTCCAGCTGCCGTGATGCACATTGCCAAGGGAGTGCCTTCGAGCGTATACGTTTCGTACGACTGTTTCGCCCATGTTTGGATAACATGATTTGCCCGGTAAGGCAACAGAAAAACAGATTCGTGTGATGTGTTTAGGAGAAAAATTCTCTAGCAACAACAACAGCATAAAAAATCCTTTCTAACATGTGCATCCACCAGCAGCATGTCTCACACGAATAATGCCGGTTGTCGGAGGACGCCGGTGTACGGCTCTACGGGAAAAGGGAAGTGTGTGCCGCAACGTTCATTCACACGCCGCCGTACACGCATCAGACATCCTTTTGCGAGCGAATTTCGCACAACGTGTTGCCGCAAGCCCCAGTTCTCAGCAAACAACCCGTGCGACGGTATGATCTTAGCGTTTGTGTATTGCACAGTGTGAGTGTTCGTCTTTTTTATTTTATCTCCAGCACTTGTATCGCCATTGCAGCATGGCGATGCTCCACCCGCCACGGTTCCCCACAACAGTCGACCCACCGACACACCGCGCACATGTTGCGGCCAGCTGTAGCAATGGCTCGAAGCACGGTCTCATGACCGGCTTCCAAGAATGTGTTCGTGTGCCAGTTCGCCGACATGCCCGATCCTTTTGCAGACAAAAACCCGTGCACTGTTGCTTCTCGCGCCGCCCAGTCACAAAGGGCACGAAGTACCCGGCTGTAAGGGCCCACCCGTTCGCGTACTCGGGTAGCTAGTATGTACGGTCCGCTCCATCCACGGCGCATCCGTGGATCGCAACACTCAGTCGTGCTGTAACTGGACGCCGTGTCAGAACACTAGCGCGTTCTCTCGCTCGTGACACATTCGCATCTTGAGCGGGGACGGGATTTTGCGTGGGCCACGCGCCGTGTTAGTGTAGTGTGCTGTGGGAAAAATCATATTACTAGAACTACGCGTCTACGCGGTGGTGTTTTTTTGCGGGAAAACTTCGGGCAACAGTTTATTAAAAGAATCGCGGTCAATAAGGCCGGTGAAATTACCGAAAAGGGTTTCGGGTTGTGGCGTCCGTCTACTACTACTACTACTGCTACTACTACTCGCAAACGCAAAGTGGGTTAGTTTGTGCACGCGACGATGCTATAGTGCCTGCCGGGGGGGTACACCTGTGGCTAGCGGAGACGGTCTGTACAGTTCCATGGCCAAAGCAAAAGTGATCCAACCCGCCGACCCATCTCGACAGCTCGGGCGAATCCGTTCAAGCGACCTTAGCACCAATAAATGATTTTGCTTTTGCCTCCGAAACCGATACCGAAACACTGCCAAGAAACAAGCAGCGGAGAGTGATTTTCTGTGATATTTCCCGCCGTCAACGTAACGACGACGACAACATCTCCATATCAATGGCCAACAGCAGCAGAAAGGCACCGGGAATGCCGCCGTTAGTTTGGTCGTTATCGATAGTATTACTGCCGCTAGTGTTAGTGGTGATACCGTTGGAAGGATTAAAAAATCATAGCACACACCAACGCCATCGACACGAAGGAAATGGCATCGATGGAAAGCTACCGTCACACAAGGGTGAGTGAGTTTCCCCGATGGTCGGGGCTCCGATTGGCTTGGGTGCTTATCAACATGCTTTGAAGCAGTTTTGTTTATTTAAATACTTAGTGATTTAAACATTTAAACATACTCATTAAAACTGTTTAGCGTACCGCCTCTAATAGAACAAAAGGGCTGGGGGAAGGATTATTCTTTCCTGTTGTTGTTGTTTTCTGTGTCACTTCACTTCCGTTCGGTGATAACGAACTGTTCTACGTAAAGGAAGGCGACTGATTAAACTAAAACCGTTGCACAGTCTCATTGCTGCATCGTATGATGGGAGCGATTTGAAGAACTTTTGTTGATTATGTTGTTAATTTTTGCTGTGATTTGTTTTTGTTTTAGTAATGAAAATAAACATAGAAGAATTTGTTTGTTGATAAACTTTGTGAAATATTAAAACAGTAACAGTTGTTATTCATACTAATATGTGAGTCTGGAAAGCTGCCGACGAGGCCGAGTTTTGTGAAACCTTCCAGTTTTTGTAGAATTAAACAAACGTGGCAAAAAGCATGCAACAATGTATGACTTATTATTGGAAATATTAAAACTATGACCTTAATATTTTACATAATGACAGCAAGTTGTTGATTTATTTTCCCTAAATTATCGATTTATTAATCTCTAACCTTCTTAATAATGAGACATTAAAACGTTCTTTAATCTTGTCCACTGTCAGTCCGTCAGACAGTTCATTTGTGGCCCGCTCCTTTCTCGCATGCTAATAAAGCCGATCAGTACGGAAGTTCCGCTACTGTGGATATTCCGTTTCCGGTTGTGACGCTTCTTACACTCGCACAACGGCGATGATGCAGACCTTTCCGATGAGTAACGGCTTTCGTTCAACGGTGAGCTGAACCGTATACAAAAAGAACACATTTTATTCCTGCTACAGACACGCCACGCCACGTATATCCCACCGTCGTACCGTCGATCGAATGCATCGGCAGTTTGTCGTTGTGGTAGCTAAAATTAAAACAAACATCTTCAAATGCGTATCTCAAGTACGTGAAGCATCGATCAGCTTTAAAGTGAGCAGCCTAACATTTGGCAGACCCCCGGCGCTGGGTTTGTTCTTTACGAACAACGCTCGCCAGAGATGATTTATATGGAAAACGATTACCAAAAACTCCTCTGCAACACTTAAGGTTTGGGGTTGGCACCGGAGAACTTGCACTTGTGGCAGCTAGGGTTTGCATTTCATCAACACCGAAACCAAAACTTACTGGCCCGTGCTACCGCTGCTATTGACACATTTTTGAGCAGCAGCATACAGAAGCAGCAAGAAACATGGTGTCAACCGACATTCTCCACTGGCGGCTATTCGTCGCTGTAAGGACTGTTGGCCATCTGGTTGGAATGCAAAAGCATCGCCAAAAGTAAATGTCCCCAGCTGTGCTCACAACAGCAGCTCATTCATTTGGACCGAAGGGATATTTGTAGTAATTTGCTCTTTTTTTTTTTGTATCTGCCCTTTGGGAAGAGGTTCGCCGGGCGAGCAACGAAGCAACCGTTTGCCAAACAACCAGCCAACAAATTCATTCGCCCGAACTTATTGACTTCGAAAGGAACTCAACCGAAAGAAGTGTTTCGCTGTTGTCTTCCACCCATCTTTCTCTCGAGACCGCTAGCCCAGAAAGGATAATAACAATATTGATAATGCAAACACTAACTTCGCTACAATCAAAGCTCCCAGTGCTGGCCGGGAATGGTTTACGATCAGCTTTTCTCGCTTTTTCTATCCCAGGGACGATGTTGTTTCTTCGCTGTGTTTGTGCTTTTGTATGTGGGAGTGGGTCTGGACGTTGTGTGGTCTGGTTTTGAATTGGTTTCATAGCACGTGTGTGCACGTAAGCGGTCCCCATGCCCACAGACGATGAGAAAAGCACGTGCTGCACGAAGCTCGCTAGTATTGGCGTCACAAGCTTCGATAGCTGGGAGACGCGCTTTTGTAGAAATGGACAAGATGCTAGACCGTAGGTGTACACGCAGATTTTGTCATGCATGAAAAGGAAGAAAAGTTATGCTGCTGTTCAGCGCGCCAGGACACTTGTCAGTCGCACAGCCGGCCATCAGGCATCTGGTGTTGAGCGGAATGTTTACAATACGGTCGGTACACCGTTTGAAGAATAGGATAGCGAGACTGTTGATGACCTAGACCTCGTCGAATCATTAGGTATTGTTGGGTTGGATTTCTAGGACGGACCGTTCAATATCGGAAAATATCAATACAATTCACAAACACTGTTATATTAAAATTAATTCATTATAAATTTTAAACTATATTCTGGAGGTAATTAACGGTTTCTCATTAATTTTCGTTTTTGTTCCATGATTTATGATGATTTGTGAAATATTTTTTACATCTCACAGTTTTTATCGTTCCCCAAACATTTTTGCATATTTTTAAACACTCTATAAATACTTTTATCGTCTTCAAACAATTTAAAACTAAAAAAAAATTAGAATTAATCTTCGATTTTGTTTCGCCACAAATAATTGTTTTAAAACTCTTTCTAAGAAAACAGACGTATAAAAATAATTGCAAAAATCCTAAAAAAAAAAAACTATGAGAATGTACAAAGATAATAAAAAAATATATGGCTTTAAACTTAAAACAAAAACTCGGTACGAAACCAACCATATTTGAGACATGAGGTCAAAAAACTACGGGAAAGTGTAACAAAAAATACTTTGAAAGATTCGAATGTGAGCGCCATTCTCCTACAAAACGGTCAATAATAGACGACCACAATAAATTGCTTTCAAATCGTCATCAAAGCGTTGTTAATGCGTGCGTTAGCAAAATTCGCCGATCATCACGATGGCAATCATAAAATCTGACCGACCGAATCGACCGTCAGCTGCACATCTACCAATGTAGCACAATCTTAGAAACAAACGCGTCTCGTTGTTCTACACAAATCACGGTCTACAAATGTACACTCAAATCAATTGAAGTGCATTCATAAAACTTACCCCTACCGGTTACGACTCTGGGTCTAGCGATGATACACAGAAAAAACGTGCCAGAGAAACATGTGCGTGAGATAGAGCGAGCGAGCGAGCAAGCAAAAAAAAAGCGAATCAGTTCAAGAAAACGAGTTGTTTATAGTCATTTGGGGATTCTCCATGTTTTTTTTTTCGTTTCGTTTATTCCCATCATTTGATGCAATTTAATCTAGTCGTCGTCGTCTCGCGTTCGTTAAAAACAGCTGATCGGTGGCGAGTCCTTCCGAAACGTTTCAGCTCACTCAACGCACACTCTTCTCACGCGAGAAGCGCTCTTTCTCACGCTCACATTGCGCTCGTTCGAATGCATTTCTCGCATTCGCAATCATCAAACTGCAATAAAATGTTAGCTGGTGGATGCAGAAGAAAGCGCGAGTACGAAAGTAAAGGCAAACTGGTGGCCCCATGAGTCAAGCTCATCTCTTAGACAACAAAGAACTAGACACGTTTCGTTTTGGGTGGCTTCTATTCTATTCGCCCCCATCACTGATTTGCGGCTCAAGTCTCCGCTTTACTATTATTTGCGGGGAAAGAATGTTGCGCTTTGGCAGTCCACATTTTCAAATGTGAAAATTGCACCGAGATGGAGTGTCTGTTAGTCACGCACATCTGTTGTGGGGTTTTCAGTAAAATATGCAGCGCTAGATTTGCACTGGAAAAGTTTTACTAATCGATTTAGGTAAACTGTCCGAAGAAAAGCTTAAACTATGCCATGTAGGTCAACTTGAGTACGGTACGAAACATTGTTTACTTTGAGTATGTTTTGGGGTTTCGAAATTGTCATTAGAAAAACTTGAATATTTTTAAACGAGCAATTTTAATCAAGAGAACCTGCCGAATTTGCACTCAATATGCACTCACACGTGTTCCTTTTAATCGTGCGGGTTGCGCATTATTGCATTCCTAAACTCTCGCAATTAAAGTTAAACGGTCTTTCTTGAGCGGTGTTTTAATTCCACCTCGTACTATCACGGTTTTTCTGTGCTTCTGATACTTTCTTGCAGCCAGCAGTGCCGGTGACGAACTCCCTAATCCTATTTATCCGCTGCTGATGCCGTCACA
>KZ063383.1:7663-59507 GCA_002091835.1 Anopheles maculatus | reverse complement strand
TTTTTTTTTTTGTATCGCCTGGCTATGTTGCTTAACTATTTAACAGATTGATTGTCCGGGGAGGAAGGAACGATATGTCGGCTCGAATCGTGCTTCTCGGTGAATCTTGCGTGTTTGTCACGTGGTCGAACTAGATCGAGTCGTGTCCTGATGTTACGACCTAGGAAGCGTAAGCAATTGGTCTCTCAGTTCCATTACCTAAACGATGGGAGAGTACGGCACCTAAACCCGTCTTGCTGGCATCTGTGGCTAAAATTAGTGGCAGGCTTGGATCGTACTGCATGAGTACCTGTGGTGAAATTTACCGTTTTTTCTATCCCGGTAGGATTTCTCACTTTCTGGCGACCACACGAAATCATCAGCTTGTAACAGGTTATGCAGTGCTTGGTCCGTGCAGATAAATTCGGGATGAATGCGGAGTAGAAGGTAGCTTTGCCTAAGAAAAGTTGAAGCTCTTCGGGTGACAATGGTCGTGGGGTATCTCTTATAGCTTCGATGTGCTTTGAGGATTTGTGGAACCCTTCGTGATCAATACAATGTTCGAGACATTCGAGCGATGGAACAGCGAAGACGCATTTTGAACGGTTAAGCTTTAACCCACTTTGTTGTAGCCGGCTCAACGTGGAAGTGAGAGCTTGTAGAAGTTCTCCGAAATCCGCAGCGAAAACAATATTGTGATCGTAAAAGCTGACTACATTGGTCAAGCTTTGCAATACGGATTCCATTCGTCTTTGCCAAATAGCGGGGATGTTTGCTGCTCCATAAACAGCACGTGTTGGACGTATGAGTCCGTGTGTCGTAGTATTAAGAGTGAGTACTTTACGAAATTCTTCATCGATCGTCAGGTGTGTGTATGCGTCTGTTATGTCCAGGTGGCAGAATAGAGTGGTACCCTTCATGCGGTTTAAAATAGTCTCCACTCTTGGAATTGGGTGTTCATCGATGTTCATTCGTGGATTTACAGTAGTCTTGTAGTTTCCAGTGATTCGAATATTTCCTTTTTTCTTTGCCACGACATGGGTTGGCGAAGCCCATTCGGAAAATTCCACTTTTTCATAGAATCCTGATTTTAGTTTTTTCTCTAACTCGACTGAATATTTGTCACGCAACGCCAATGGAACATCGCGAGCTTTAGCAAATATTGGTGTTGCATGCGGTTTGAGATGTACTGTAGCAGGTGGTCCGATCAGTTTGCCTGGTACATCACTATTTTGCGATGGCGATGGCGCTGAGTGTGATGACCCTTGGGCAGGTTGCAGCGATGGCGGCAATGAAACCAACGCTCCGTCTCGTTGTATCTGAGTCTGCTGATTCTGGGTTAGAAATCCACCTTGTTGATGAACGTGCTGCGATACCGATGAACCGGAAGCAGTAGCGCGATTTAGTGATAATCAGCGTGGAAACTCACACGAAATGTTTGACACAAGAAGCACGACAAACGTAAAGTTCACACGACTAGCAGTACAAAAAAAAAAAACAATCTTCGTCCTGACTCGGTGGCTGGGATAATTACACGGACGGACGTGAATACAATTTTACAAATGACACTTTATTTTCTAACACCGGACTCGACAGCTCAGTTCAGAATCCTCTCGTACATCGCTTATCGGATTACTCGATCCTCGAAGCTTCTAGGAGAGAGAAAGCTTCGGGAGCCAAGGCTAGCGCGTTCACGCAAGTTCATCAGGCTGCGTCCTGGAGGCTGCGTGCGGCTTCAACAGTTAGTTACATTTTTAGAAATATCACCATTGTATTTATAACGGTTGCCACTTATTGCATACATAATTTATATCATTTAAGCACTTATCGCACGATCCATATAAGGAAAAACTGAATTCAGCTAATGTTTTAAGTTGCTTTAGTTTTTAAATGTACATGAGGTCACGATGTTAGTTACTACCCTTAGCAAATAGGAACAAGCTCAAACCAGTGATCCAAGGCAGAGTTAGTTAGACCGAAGATACCCACATGTATAGTTTTTCGGATAAACAAAATCTGTGTATTTAAACTATCTACGTAGCAAACAAAAAACCAAAAATTATAAGAATGTTTAAAAGTTTTTTTTCCATATTGGCTGCATTATTAAGCTTGTACTGAAAGGATTGTATAAAATGGCATGATGTTGAATTGTTTTGTTTCAAGAACAAGTATGTTCAAATAATAGGAACTACTTTCCCAAATTCTCGAGCAGTAGATTTGCATTGTAAAACGATCCGAAAGTACCTGAGTTGAGCTATCGAACATTTGGTGGCGGTACTTCAACTACCCCTGAGAAAAAGGTAAGGTATCAAACAATAAATGTTCAATCGCAAATTGGAAGGTAAGTAAACATTAAATTGTCAATTTAATGGTGAAATCCCACAAAGATTAATTTAGTTAACTCTGATCCATTCGCAAAGTTTAACTATCTTGTGTTTTTACGAAAAATAACTCGGGATTTATAAGTAAGGAATTAAAGCCTCGTAAAATTATGGTATTGAGAACAAGATGGTTTAGTAAAACATATAGACAAAAAGCAATTTATATAATAATACAATTGGGGCGGCCCGGTGGTGATGCGACAGCGGCGCCGGTCTTCACACGGCAGGACCGGGGTTCAAGTCTCATCTGGGCCGTTTCCCCATAGTGAGGATTGACTAACCAACTATGCGGTATCAATTAGTCTAGTAAGCCAGAAATGGCAGGCATGACCTTAAGAGGTCGTTAGGCCAAGAAAGAAGAAGAAGAAGCCTTACTTTGGATAGAAAAAAATACTTTAGGTTGTTTTTATCCTGAGCACAGATCTCAGATCAGAGAGATCTGACCTCAGATCAGATCACATTTCACAACATACCCTTACCATCGAATAGTCCTTAAGACCTTAAGAACAAACACGGTTTGTAAATTCGGATGCCATCTTTCGTTACATTGCTAAGGACTTGGAAGCTTTGGCCACTATGGTAGTACGATGCTCGTCAAAAGTTAGCTTAGAATCGAACCAAACGCATCTATTATCTATTATCTATCTATGATCGATTATCTTTTTGAAGAATTATTTTTTTATAGCACCAACAAAAACCGTATAAGTGTGGAATGGTAAACTCTCAGGGCCCTTTGCTACCACCAAGGGTCTGCGCCAGGGAGACGGGCTTGCTTGCCTCCTATTCAATCTGGGGCCATCCGAGATTCGGAGGTGGAAACTTCGGGGACCATCTTCTATAAGTCACTCCAGATCTTGGCATACGCTGATGACATAGACATCATTGGTTTGAGGCTCTCCTATGTAGCAGAAGCTTACCTAAGGATCGAGCATGCGGCACTGAACCTCGGGTTGGAGATCAACGAGGCAAAAACCAAAATGGTGGTGGCACCACCAGCGTCCCTGCTAACAAACACTGATTTACGCAGGGGTGATGTACAGATAGGTGATCGCACCTTCGAGGTCGTCCAAAACTTCACCTATCTGGGGTCAAAAGTCAGCACCGACAACAACATAGACGTTGAGTTGCGCGCAAGGGTGCTGGCTGCCAACCGGTCATACTACAGTCTGAGGAAACTTCTCCACTCAAAATACCTGTCGCGACGGACGAAGCTGGGACTGTACAAAACCTTTATAGTCCCAGTACTCACATACGCCTCTGAGACATGGACTCTGTCCAAAACTGACGAAATTCTCTTAGCCGCGTTCGAGAGGAAGATGCTCAGAAGGATTTTTGGCCCCGTATGTGTGGAAGGACAATGGAGGAGCCGCTACAATGACGAGCTCTACGAGCTGTACGGTGAACTCACCATCGTGCAGCGAATTAGGCTCGCCAGGCTCCGGTGGGCTGGTCTTGTCATGAGAATGGCACCGGACGACCCAGCCCGTAAAGTTCTTTTAGGCCGTCCACATGGACAGAGGAGGCGTGGTAGGCCCAAACTGAGATGGAGTGATGGCGTCGATGCGTCCGCCAGAACGGCCGAGATAATGGATTGGCAGACGACGGCACTAGACCGTGAGCGGTATCGAGGATTGTTGCAGCAGGCCAAGACCGCGAAGCGGTTGCAGCGCCTGACAAGTAAGTAAGTAAGCAATAGCGCTGTGTTCGCCATGTTCAAATTGTTGGAAGACATTATTCCAATTGGAAAAATCAATTAACTAACCCAATCCTTAACCAATGCAATCGATAATGATTCCAGGACACTTAAAACGGGATTGTCGTTTTATGGCAGTAAAAACGTGACGACGCGATCGTTGGCGGATTGCTAGCGCGTTGGTTATCGTTTCGCTACGTGCCGCGAGAGGGCGCATCATCGGGCAACATCGGCGAACGGACCCGAGCCGGCGATTTGACGGTTGAGAAGGAGCGATTGGCGTTGCGTGGCAAGGATCGTTCTTTTCGATCCTGACCGGCCGGCTGAACGGACAAATTTTTAGTTTTTTTGGTTTCGATCCGCGTGTAAAAAGATTAAAAAGAAAATAAAAGCTGTACCAAAAAAGCCGAAAGTGCCTTGTTTTTGCCGGTCAGGCGTTGCAATAAGCAACAGGGATGCTTTCCCTGCGCTATCATAATCCAAACAAAAACACATTCAAATTAACCGTTGTTTAAGCACACGCTTATCGAATACAGTTTAGCGAAAATGCTAATACATAAGCTGGATCTGGTAATGAGGATCTCTACACATGAGAATAAGATATGAAAATGATTTTAGAGGGCAAAACTTACTATTATTCTTAAACCACACCTACTAGACACTAGATATTTTCAAAGCTAAACATCATTTAGCTCTTTGGGTACGGATCTAGCTGTGAGATATTTATCTTAGCTTAGGTAAAGCAATTATTGCACTGAATCAATACAAACTAATTCAATTTATAACAAAATAATTTATTGTTCAAAATCCCAGGTGTTTAGATATTCTGTAGCTTTTGTAAAAGGCCATATGTATCATAAGATAATGGAATATTCTGTTGCTCATAGCTAGAATCACGCTTTATTGAATCTGTCCCTCCTTCCATGTCATAGTTTGGTATGAAACATGCTGATTGCGTCCAGGGTATTTACGAAAGATATGTACGGATCCGGCCCGTGATTAAGGCACGACACACTGGACAGTTGTAGATAGCCGGAGCACACTGCACACATGATACTAAGATTATAAATTGAATTAAAAGCTTTCTGGCGAAAATAAACCTTTTAGTTGAAAACGGAAGTATAAATACTTACCTAAATGGCCACAGGGACAAAACACAACTCCTACCTCTCGCGTCAAACAAATTTTACATTCCCGTTCCTCCTTCAACCGGTTGTTCTCTTCCCGTAATCGATGTGTTAACTCATTCGAAACGTCATGTGTGCAGCCGGCAGCATGTTGCTGTTGCTGTCCCTGCTGGGGGTTTGTTCCACCCGACAACATGGTACTTGCATTACCAATGTATGATCCTTGCTGTGCACTAGCACTCGCGCCCTCATTTGCTATGACTGCGGCTCCATTCAGAAGCACTTGGCTGATGTAAGTTTCTCCCAGGACTAGCTGCAGAAAGTTGCAACCCGCAAAGCAACGGGCATGTTCGTGCCAGGGATCATCCGTCACCAGCCAATCGCGGAGCCCACCATCACAGTGGAAACAGCGCACCTCGTCCTCAACGCCGGCATAGTAAAAACCGGCCTCCGCTAAGCGCTTCGCATCTTGTACGTGACCGTAGTTCCAGTTCCGGAAAGATCGTAAACGCGCATCCAATGAGGCATACTCGGGCATGTATGGCATCTCTACTTCTTGTATTCCTTGCCCGGTTCTTGCCGTCATTTCTGTATGTGTGCTGCGCGATGCTGTTTTTCGCGAATAAACTCTTCCTAAAATTGGCTCAATATTCTTAATTGCTTGCACAAAATGCGTTACATTGATCGCTGGGCAATTGATTGAACATGACGATCAAACTTTGCCACGTCGAGTGAAATATACTACCACCGATCGTCCTATCACCGGCACTCAACACATTTTATATGCAAAACATAGTTGGTTGTTTTGATTTCCGATTTGCGCAACGTAAACAATCAAACGAGAGGTTGGTGCACGTGGAACGAGTTGACAGTAGACAATTAGAAATTTGAAAATAGAGAAAACAATATTTTATTTTGTTGTTTTTAAAGATAATAATCGAACGTAGAGTTGGGATCCTCAATATTAAGGATTGATGTTGCGTGTAGTAAGTACTCGGTTTAACTATTTAACGACCAGTTTAAAACATGCGAATTCTCTCTTGAACAGTTCGTCTACTTTCCTACAGCCCCATAACTGTCAAATCGGAAAACGTGTAAACAAAGCACGTGCGATTTGTTTACATCAACATCTGGGTAATTTTTTCACTTTGCGTTGATTGCTGGCGGACCGCACTCCACATTAATCTTTCATCATGAGCAAACTGTTTAACGAGTGTGAGTGGGAAGATGATTTACCAACAATCGGAACAAGTTTTCGATTCGCAAAAAAGAAGGTAAGTATTCTAAATGCATTGCTACTCATTCCCAAAACCAGCCAAACGTGTCATCTTGAATTCAACAGGACGCCAAGAAGCAGAAAAAAGCAGAGAAATCTCACTTGGGTGATGCACACCACATTGAGAATGGGAATCAGCAGCAGAAGAACGGTAGCGCAAAACCGGACGGATGGTCTGTACTCTTGAAGAGTCCTAAAAACAACACACATCAGGCAAAAGGAAGTTCGAGTGGCCCATCCAATGAAAAGAGTAACAAACTGAAAGGCAGTAAGAGAAAAGCTGGTGATACTGTGGTTGTAAATGGCAGTAAACCATCCACCAAAAAGATGAAACCGAACGAATCTGCCGCGATAAATGGATTTGCTAAACAAAACCGTGACCCATCAAGCGTTACTTCGAACGGATCCTATCAAAATGCTAATTCCATTGGCAAAGAGCAGAAGAAAAAAACCAAGCACTCAAGAATACTTGAGGCAGATTGTACCAATTTGAGAGAAAAGCTAGTAGACCGCCTGAAGGGATCCCGGTTCCGTTACATAAACGAGCAGCTGTACAAAATACCGGGTAAAGAAGCTAAAAAACTGTTCCAAGAGGATCCAGCTTCCTTCGACGCTTACCACGAAGGCTACCGTCAGCAGGTAGAGCAATGGCCCATGAATCCACTGAATCGTATGATTAAATGCATACTAAAACTGTAAGGATCGCTTGTATCTCGTACTTGCGAAATGGATAATCATTTGTGTGTATGATTTGTTTCTCCGTTTTATTTCAGTCCAAAAGACACAATCGTAGCTGATTTCGGATGTGGGGATGCCAAGTTGGCGGCATCTGTGCCACATAAGGTATACTCTCTAGACTTGATGTCTAACAACAACAGTGTTATTGCATGCGATATGGCCAACACACCACTCGAGAGCAATTTCGTGAATGTGGTTATATTTTGCCTCTCCCTCATGGGCACCAACCTGGCGGATTTTTTCCTGGAAGCCAACCGCGTTCTGAAAGTTGGGTAAGTGACCATGATTACGTTTCCGAAAACATTATCCAAAGCAAGCAGCTGTTTAAAGTGCAGATGTCCTTATCTTAAATGTTTTTTATTTATTCATTTTAGAGGCACCATGAAAATAGCAGAAGTTTCTTCCCGCTTCGATAACGTGAATGTGTTCGTCAGCAATGTACAACGGTGTGGTTTCAAGCTAGAAAATAAGGATCTAAAGCACAGCTTGTTCTACTTCTTTAATTTCAAGAAGGAGCGTACCGTTCTGAAAGGTTCAACTAACACCAAACAATTTAGCTTGAAACCATGCCTGTATAAGAAACGTTAAGCAAAAAAAGGGGGAAAGTTAGCTCTTTATGCTATCTAGGTTTCAATGGTATATGGAAAAAATATATGTTCTAACTGACAAACACTCCGAATAATATGGCCCCGATTCATTATAAAATAAGAAAAAATAGCAGTTGAAGTCCTTCCAACCGAAATTCAAACCGTCCTCGCTGGCAACACTGGCCGCCGGTAACACAATCGGCTACTTGCTGGCAACACTTCGTTGTTTGACGTTTAGCTGTCAGTGTGTGTGAAAGTGAAAAAAAACACACAAGCTTGGCTTTGCGGTATTTTGCAGTAGATTCACGTCGATTTACGAAAAACATATTGTAAAATATGACCGAAGTGCAAAATAATGGTACGGAAAAGGAGGTCGATGTGGAAAAACCAGCACCGACCCTGTCCGGGCCCATAGTCGGTATTATTTACCCCCCACCGGAAGTACGAAGTAAGTATTCGGCGATGATTTGTGCGTTTGTTCACCACAGCTAACGCATGCATGCATTTGTTTTGTAGATATCGTCGACAAGACCGCTAGTTTTGTGGCCCGTAATGGTCCAGAATTCGAAAGTCGCATCCGGCAAAATGAGCTCGGCAACCCAAAGTTTAACTTCCTCAGTCCCGGCGATCCGTACCATGCGTACTATCAGCACAAGGTGCAGGAAATACGAGAAGGCCGTTCCGACAATGCGTCTGGAACAGGTACGGCAGCGGCACCAGGTGGTGGAGCGCTGCAAAAGATGCAGGTGCCTAGTGCCACGCAACAGAAGCAGCAAGAACTGCTGAAAGCCGTCACGGAGCAGCAGTTCGTGCCGAAGGATCCACCACCGGAGTTTGAGTTTATTGCGGATCCTCCCTCGATTTCGGCACTGGATCTGGATATCGTGAAGCTGACGGCACAGTTTGTCGCACGCAACGGGCGTTTGTTTCTTACCAACTTGATGAACCGTGAGCAGCGGAACTGTCAGTTTGATTTTCTCCGACCGCAACACTCGCTCTTCCAGTACTTCACCAAGCTGCTGGAACAGTACACGAAGATCCTGGTGCCGCCGAAAGATTTGATGAACAAGCTGAAGGTGGAAAGTGCGCCGGGTCGCAGCAGCATGAACGTGGTGCTGGAGCAGGTAAAGTATCGGGCCAATTGGATGAAGCACCAGGAGATGCAAAGCCGCCGGGAGGAAGAAAAGGTGGAACGGGAGCGTATCGCGTACGCCCAGATCGATTGGCACGATTTTGTGGTGGTCGAGGTGGTGGATTACCAACCGTACGAGTCTGGCAACTTTCCTCCACCGACGACCCCGGACGAGGTTGGTGCGCGTGTGCTGATGGAGGAGCGCATGAACGAGGAGGATCACGACATCGAGATGCAGATCGAGTCGGATAACGACGATAGTGACGATGAGCCGCACCGTGGTGGTCCCGAGACCAATGGACAGGTGAAGTTGTCGCAGATGGAAAATCTCGTTGGCAAGCAGCAGAAGGATAACACGCAGGTGCAGGACATGGACGAATCGTCCACCTCGGGCGATGAGGATGGCGAGCGCACCAAATCACTGCCGGCCCCAGTTGCCCCACCGACGCACGACAAGGTCATTGTGAAGAAGTACGATCCGAAGCAATCGCAGAAGGTGCAGAAACCGGTCCCGGCCGCGACGGACGATTATCTCATTTCGCCCATTACGGGTGAAAAGATTCCGGCGGCCAAGGTGGCCGAACATATGCGCATTGGTTTGCTTGATCCGCGCTGGGTCGAACAGCGGGACAAGCACATCGAGAAGGTGGCCCAGGAAAATGTGTACGCGCCGGGTGCTGCAATCGAGGCTAGTCTGAAGCAGCTGGCCGAACGGCGTACCGATATCTTCGGTGTCGGTGACGAGGAAGCGGCTATCAGTAAAAAGCTGGGCGAGGAAGAACCGCGCAAGGACGATCGTGTCACGTGGGACGGTCACACATCGAGCGTGGAAGCGGCTACCCGGGCGGCCCGTGCAAACATTACGCTCGAGGCCCAGATTCACCAGATTCACAAGGTGAAGGGACTGATACCGGACGAGGAGAAGGAGAAGATTGGCCCGAAACCTATCCCCGGCACGATGTCCTCCGCCTCGAAGTCCAACCAACAGCAGCAGCAACATCAGCAACAGCAGCAGCACCATCAGCAACAGCACCATCAGCAGCAACAGCATCATCAACAGCAGCAGCAGCAGCACCACCAGCAGCAGCAACATCATCAGCATCATCACCACCATCATCAACAGCAGCAGCAGCAGCACCAACACCAACAGCATCAGCACCAACAGCAGCAGCAAAATCCGCAGCTAGCACAGCAAGCACAGCTCGCCCAGATGCAGTCCCAGAAAGGAATGCCCCAGATGCCACCACACCCCATTCCGCCACCGGTACCGCCGATGATGATGATGGCCATGGGGCCGCCTCCGTTCGCGGTCGGTACGTACGTACCACCGATGGCACCACACGCCGCCCAACAAATGCCGCCTGGCGGTGGTGGTGGTGCTCCGGTCGTTCCGGACGCGCAGCAACAGTTAGTGGGAGGTCACGATATGGCATCAGCGATGGATGAACCGCCGAGCAAAAAGTCCCGCACCGAGGACAACCTGATCGAGGAGAGCGTATTCCTGCAGCGACACGGTGGGGCCGGACCGATCACCGTACAGGTACAATGTCCGAACATGACCGAGAAGAATGACTGGAAGCTGAATGGACAGATTCTTTCGCTGTCGGTGAGTCTGACCGACACAATCAGTTCGGTAAAAGCGAAGGTACAAACGGAAACGGGAATGCCCCCGGCGAAGCAGAAAATTTTCTACGATGTAAGTATGGTGATTCCTGGCGGGAACGGTCAATTGTTTCATTTTTCCTTTCTGTCCGTTTTGTGTGTTTTTAGGGTATGTTCTTCAAGGATAACAACACCATCGCCTACTACAATCTGCTGAACGGAGTAACGGTCGCATTGCAACTCAAGGAACGTGGTGGACGAAAGAAGTAAAAGCATTTCGGCGGACAGCTAACGGCCAACTGCGTGTCGCGAGTAGAGCAATATGTACCAAGTGTGGTGTTGCGGACATCTGCGGCCAGCTGCTGCATTCATTTATTATATTCTAGGTATTGAAGATGAGGTGGCACATACTGATTTTGGAATGGATACTTGTAGGACATTAAAATTGAATTGTATTGCCATTTGCCTCGGCTTCGCATATGAATCAAGGAGTGTAACAAAAATGTTCATTTATATCGGTATATTTGACTCTTAAATGAGTTAAACTAGTATTCGCAAACTGTCCGTACAATATTTTCTCCTCTGAATTCAATAGCATTACCACTACAGACAAACCGAATTTGCTGCAGGAATGTCAAACTACATGATTTTTTCAATCTAAAAAACAAAACAAATACACAACTATCAAACTGGTTAAAATCGCTTGTGGTGTTTTTTTTTTTTAATAGTAAATAAGCTACATACTCGTGCATGTTACTAACATTCACCCGCAAGGTTGCATGTCATGCAATAAATGTAAAAAAAATATAAATCTGCGACGACGAGTTTGCCTTCCCTGGCCACAACACACTGCTGCCACATTGTAAGTTGCCGCATCGCGTTTCAAGTGCAGTCGCCTTGGTAACACACACTATCTCGGATAGACGAATTAACCTAATCAAACCTGGTCGGAGCGTTCCCGTGATTGTGTCGCAAAGGAGCTGTACAATTTTCGTCCAAATCGCAACACAAAAATGGTTCTCAAGCTTGCCCAGGTAAGTTTTTTGGCTTCCGGTACCGGTTTCGCTACTGCGTATCCGCCCTTGTTTTCGTTGCTACGCGCACCTAGTATTACGTGCCGCATATGGAGCGCGTTGTGCTTAAGCTAGAGTACGAATTTATGTAATCACCCTCAAACTCTACCGGGGGTATTGTTATCATATTTATTCTAGTTCGCCAGCCGTGCTATCGGTGGACGTGCCCACTACTCGACCTCCGGCAAGAGACACGATGTAGTGATCGTTGCCGCTACCCGTACCCCAATCGGAAGCTTCCAGAGCAGCCTGTCATCGCTGTCGGCCACCCAGCTTGGTGCCGTTGCCGTCGAGGGAGCCGTCAAGCAGGCGGGCATCGGGAAGGAGGATGTGCAGGAGGTGTACATCGGTAACGTGTGTGCGGCCGGTCTGGGACAGGCACCGGCACGACAGGCTGTCATCTTTGCCGGGCTGCCCAAATCGACCATCTGCACGACGGTAAACAAGGTGTGTTCGTCGGGCATGAAGATCGTCATGCTGGGGGCACAAACGCTCATGCTTGGCCAGCAGGAGGTGATTGTGGCCGGCGGTATGGAGTCGATGTCTAACGTGCCGTACTATATGAAGCGCGGCAGCACACCGTACGGGGGCGTTAACCTGATCGACGGGATCGTGTTCGACGGGTTGACGGACGTGTACAACAAGTTCCATATGGGCAACTGTGCGGAGAACACGGCCAAACAGATGGGTATTACGCGCAAGGATCAGGACGAGTTCGCCATCAACAGCTACAAGCGCAGTGCGGCCGCCTGGAGCTCGAAGGCGTTCGAGGCGGAAATCACACCCGTGCGTATTGCGGGCAAGCGCGGCAAACCGGACATCGTGGTGGCGGAAGACGAGGAGTACAAACGGGTAAACTTCGACAAGTTCGGACAGTTGGGGACCGTGTTCCAGCGAGAGAACGGTACCGTTACGGCAGGAAACGCTTCCACCCTGAACGATGGTGCGTCAGCCGTCGTGCTGATGACCGCCGAGGCGGCTGAGCGTTTCAAGTGCAAACCGCTGGCCCGTGTGGTCGGATTTGCTGACGCTGAAACGGATCCAATTGATTTCCCGATCGCTCCGGCACTTGCTGTACCGAAGCTGCTGAAGCAGACGGGCGTACGCAAGGAAGATGTGGCCATGTGGGAAATTAATGAAGCGTTTTCGCTGGTGGTCGTTGCCAATCAGCGCAAGCTGGACGTCGATCCGGAGAAGGTGAACATCCACGGTGGAGCAGTTTCTTTGGGCCATCCGATCGGAATGTCCGGCGCACGGTTGGTAACCCATCTGACGCATGCCCTGAAAGCGGGACAGATTGGTTGTGCTTCGATTTGCAACGGTGGGGGTGGTGCGTCCTCGATCCTGATTGAAAAGCTGTAAGCATCGGTTTTATTCTGTTTGTTTTTTGCTCCCTACCATTCCCGTGGGAGATGGGTGTTTGTTATATGAACGGGTTCTACCTCCAGTGTTATAGCTCTGATTGAACGGAAACAAAAGTGCATTTATTAGTATAGATCCCTCCCTTACAGATGGCCAATCAAATGAAACGTATATTTTGCTATGCTAAAAGCGGTTTTTAAATTCAATAAAATTGAAACCCTCATTGCTTTTCCGTTATGTTTCATTTCCCAGTGCGAATCCGATGGCATCCGGTGCGGATGGTAGGACCGCCGTGAAGCCGCTACTAACGCTGTACACCCACGACCATTGTACGCTCTGCGATGAGCTGGTTGAGCAGCTGGAGGCGCAATTTTCCGGCCGATATGTGCTGCAGAATGTCGACATTACGAGCAGAGAAAACATCCGTTTTCTACGCCTGTATCGGTACGACATCCCAGTACTGTTTCTGAACGGACAGTATCTGTGCATGCATCGCTTAAATGCAGATTTGCTGCATAGGCGGTTGGAGGAACTGGAAGCATCCTGTCCAAATTAGAATTATGATATGGTTTAAGGTTTAAAAATAGCTAACATTTTAGGAAAAGCGAGAAAGAATCTGTGTGTTAATTTCAATTTATTATCACAAGGGTTAATTGTGTTTTGCGATGTGCTTTTCCAGTCTTTAGTTCTCGAAACGGACCGAAGCAGTTGAATGATTATTATGTAAAGTTCAAAGTACTCAAAAAAGCTTTTTAAGTGATTAAGAATATTGCTAAAAAACGTTAAACCCGATACAGTCTATACCCGAGATACGCGGATAATGGGGACCAGAGAAATCCGCGAATCTCGAGTTTCCGCGTATCTCGAATATTGCTTGACACATAGTTTATAGTTCCTGTTCAGGGATCCAGCATACATGCACATGTAACGAATAAATTTGAAAACGATGTCGTCTTCATAACGGTGTAGTCTTGGTTCTGCTTGAAAATATTTCTTTTCATCGAAACACTCTCCAAACTTGGAAACACTCTCCAAACACTCTGGGCGATTGGTTTCCCTGCTGATAGCAGCAACAAAATTTTTACATTCACGCTGGTTGATAATATGCATGTTATCTGCAAAAGATATTGCGATTCATTTTTCGCGCTTTTTATTCGACATTGTTGGTCGCTTGGAAAACATCAGCAGTTAAAACGAACGGACACAATACAATGTTGATTTCCTTGAATTATCATCATCATGCATGGGTTTGACAACGGAAGAACTCAATCAGATATCAATAAACTCATCATTCTGTCAAATTTTAAAATCCGCGTATCTCCGAATCCGCGTAAGTTGAGAACCGCGTATGTCGGGTAAAGACTGTAATTAACAAAAGGCAGCAATAACTTGGGGGTTAGGAATGTGCATACCTGCAGCATGACGTTCTGCGTCGTTGATGGAAACTCCTCAACGAGCAGCTGTAAACGTTTGCCATCAAATCTGTTTTGATTTTTCGTATGTCAACGAACAAAAGACGAAAAAAAAATCCCCATCGCAGCCAGTTTGCCAGTTTGTTCATGCGCGGTCAAACGTGTTTGTTCGTCCGTTCGTGAATGCAACACAAATTTATCCGTGAATCCGTGCGTTAAAGTGCGTTTTTGTTTGTTTTTATGTGTACGTTTTACAGTCCATTCTTGTCCATCTCCCGGGAGGAGGACGGACTGGCGTGAATCGAAGCGTGTGCGGTTGTGACGCTCGGTGATATCTTTGAAAATAACGAGCATTTGCGCGAGTGTTGACCGACAACAACAGCAACAACGTCTAGGTGCGATTATTGATCCGGGTTGTGCAAAATCGCATCACACATCCTTCTCCCGGAAGGCACATCCATGAGGCGCCGCCGATAAAGCTGCAAACATGATCAGTGCAATAGTTTCGCGTTTAGTGATGTGAGTGTAATTTTCTGGATAAAAATGTGTTTTTGTTTGTTTTGCATAAAATGCGGGAAGGCATTTGCCTGCCCGTTTCGATGTAAAGTTGGGCGGTAAATGTGTGAACTGTGTCCCTGCGTTGCGGGCTTTCAAGGTCCTGCGACGAGCGAGCAAAGCAACCAAACCGAGCGTGGACCGTCAGATGGTTTATCCTTCGCAAAAATGGAACGCCTTATACGGGAAGTACGCGTATGGCACGCGACAGATGCAGTATGGCACCGAAGCAGACTGCTGCGAACGGTGTTAGTCATCCGAAGCCGAAAAATCGATCCTTGTGTAGCAGAAACCTGTGATTGTCTAACATCCTGCAATGATGATCCAGGAGATGTAAAAGAAGCTGAGCGAGAGAAAGACAGATAGAGAGCAAGACCGAAAAGAAACACGTTAATCATCGAATCGCATCCTGAAGCTCAGCTGTTCAACACTCATCTAAAGCACAAAGCATATGAAACAAAATCGTTCGTAAAGCGTTTAAATTTTATGAAATACTTCGTTTAAAAAAAATATTTATGTGACTTTTATAAAGGGAAACACATTTCTCCATGGCATATCACGCATAGTAAAGGACAGCAGCGCCCGTTCGTCACGCATTGCTGGCACAAAATTAACAACACGTTGAAAAGAACCGTAAATGCCCTTATATTCATGCGTGTGCCCATCGCCGTGATGTAATTCGTCGTTACATTCGGCAGCCTACGCCTACCTGACTGGAACGGTACAGAGAGCGAAAACAAAAACTGCACACTGTTTATGTGGGTTTTTTTTCTAAAGCAACTGCTTTTTTTTACGTCATTCCCGGTCAGGAAAGTTGATGGAAATGGCCAAAAGGGTGGTAGAGTTCTGATCAATTGTTATGACGGTTGTCAGGTGCACCTACGTGTGAGGGAAAAAGGGGTTATTTTTCCTTTGTTTTGCCACTGGATGTTGTTGTTGGTGCTGTACACAAAATGTGCATTGCCATGGTGTGGCCACCCCAAAATGGGAGGGAGTGGACAAGAAGCATTAGCTTTTAAAATGCGACAAAAATACAGTACCTTTATATGAAATACAAAGAGAATTTCAATAACTTATAGACACACCAACATCCTGAACGCTCCTTTCAAGCTATTGCTGCATAATATCAACACCCGGTACAAAGGCTGCTATGATGCTTTTGCGGTAGAAAAACAAAGGGTAAACTTTACTTCCAGATCAGTCGCAGTCGCATCGACTACGATTCACTTCCAACTGTCCAGCGATCACGTTGATCGCGGCTGTTGAGACACGATCGGAAATATTTAACATCAAAAGCAGAAAGATCACTCCGATGGCGATTCCGAGCCTGTCGGCTGTACTTGATGCGTAATAGTATGGTGGAGAATTGGTCGACGACATGCGGTCAAAGCTGTATTTTCAATTAGAAACATTGCACACACCATTCGGTATGATTGCCCACCTCGTATGGGCAGCCCTGGTGCAGCTGCAAGTAGATGATAATCGAGGCCAGACTGGTTGTCGCCGGGTTGGGTTTTGCTTGGATGTAGATGTCAGCTGTTAACCATAGCAACTCTGAAATGGTTACCAATGGAATGGTTGATATACATTAGAATTACCAAATGTACTGTTTTGTAACTTATCACTCCCTTTTTTTCGTCTTACATTAATCTAACGAGAGTTCAGTTTATACTGCAAGGACATTCGATTTCTCCGATGCCATATCGGAACCAGGAAAGCATTGGCTTCGGATTCCGTACCCTTGTTCGATGTTTCAAAATAGTGCATCTGCAAAACACGTAAACACAAAACGTTCCTTCCAACAAGGCTTCTACCGTTTACGGGCAAAACGAGTTCATTATTGATTTTTGCTTTCGTTCGTCGCCGTCGGCGTCTTCTTTGTTTCGCTACTAGCACGCCGCTGGAGGCTGGTTATGCTGAGTAGGAGAAGGGATGCCCAGACGAGGTGAGCTGTTGAATCACCTTCAGCGCGAGTTCTGTACACCCTGTTGAATTAAGAGGTCCGTACTACATCCTTCTCGCGTATGTTCACAACACAGCATATCGATGTGGTTCCATCAGCTGATCATGGCGGTAAACATATGAATGAGATGGTCCCTTGGTGGGTTCCACCTAGACGGGAAGGAAGTTAATCGTTCGTTACGGCACCTTGAGCGCAAGTCAAGTTCGTACCGGGCTTCTTGTGTGTGCGTGTAGATGATTCTTTGCAGCAGAAACTTCGCGTAACCTTCCACGGCTCTTCCCGGACAGTACTGTGTACCTTTACATTAGCGTAGGTTGGCTCAAGATCAGGCAGGCAACCAGCACACATGAAGAGCAACCGACTGGAACACGAACTTCATTTTTCAAAGGTCGACTTTGGGGATAAACCTGTCTTCACAGGCACAGCACTCCCGGGACAGCAGTAAGCAAGGTGTGCATGTGTCTGTTTATTTGTATCTCTAGGTGAATGTGGGGCCGTTCAATTTGTCACTAATTGAAATGACTCTTTGCACGGGCGTAGAAATGAGAGTCGTGGCGAGAAGCGCTGGTTTGTGCGTCTGGCAAAGTGAATGAATGAGACCACTTGCAAGAGACCATTGAACGATGATGATTTCATATGCTTGCACTGTGGTATTTGTACGCTGGATGGAGGTGCCCTGAACCACAAACCAGCTTCAATGGAAACGAATGACCTATTTGGCGCTTTGCTTGTTGAAGCTTTGATTATGCTTTGTTTTATAGCAATTTATGATCACTGTATAATTTTTCGTTAAATTTCCTACTGTACCTCCATTCCATGTGCTGGCGAAATCTGTTCAACGTTTCCCTTTTGTTCGATACAAAATGATGTCTATTAATTATGGTTTCACTTCAACTCCATATAGAGAGAAATGATGTCATAGCATCTGGTTTCAACGTCCTTAAAATTCCCATTTTATAAACCGCCCGCAAGCCAATCGCTCCCACCAAAGCGAAACGGGTTTGGAGTTTTATTTTTGTCCAAAAATCGAAAAATCATTCCTTTCCGTTTAATTCGCTTTCCACAGTCTCCAAAAACGATGCCCCTGCTCGCAGAGCTTGTACACAACAGAGGTCGATGTTTGTTTCTTTTGTTTCCCACGTTGCTCACTTTACATCCAAACGTGGTCGTGACACGCGTCTTTGTCGATGGCACACCTTTTAAAGGCACTTGCTACAATAATCCCCGAAGCCCTCGTTCAAGGAAAAAAAATAACCCTTTCAAGCGTAACAGCAACATTTCCGCAGTTTCGAAGCATAATTTCCTGCTCCGATCGTGCGTGACATTCTCGAGCGATCGTATACTGTACTGGCTCCGGTTCGATTTGATCGAATCCCTTTTTCGTTTCAAGTTCACGATCATATGCGTGTCATGTGTGCGGCACGCGTTGGTGGGAGGGCGAATCAGTTGTTTGACCCTTGTGTCTCGTGATTCTCGCGGTGTTTAATGCGTGGTGCATAAAAAACTTCAAACTTGTTTCTCGGTCTTTGGAAAAGGGCGAAGCCGGTTTCGTGGGTTTAAGTAACGATTTATGATGTCAACCGTTAACTCAAAAAGTCCAGTAAACTGGTTATGTTTGGCTAATTGTGTTCATGTAGGCCTTGTCCTTGACAAAAGACTTATTTGACTGAATTTTTATACGATAGTACAGTGTGCTAACGATCCACCAAACTATCTCTTTATGTACTAACAAGATTTTACAGTTTATCATCAGTTTTTTCTAACTGTTGTGTCCTAGATAGTTGAGAAACTATATTTGAAGATTATTTTGTACCCGTGAGCAAAAAATTTGAAGGGATTAAGGCACTTTTTACTTTTCTCCATCTTCTTCAATCCATACAATAGCAAGAACATCTTATGGAGGCCGTGTAAGGACGTAATGTGCACTAAAAGCTAGACGGAAACACCCTGAGACCCTGATGATTTTATCGTTCTGTGTCTTGAGCTTAAACGTTAGAGAATCTGTCCAAATGTTGAGGAATATCCTGGATTTTCTCACCACATGTTCAGAATTCATGTACAGTTTTCCAAGTCAAAGCTTCCCATGTCGGAGCAGAAGACTCCGACTCAGTCACTCAAAGAGCTGATGGCACTTCTGAAAAAATTCTCTAAGACTGTGAGCGCGTCGTTCGGAGAAGATCCTTCAAACTGCCTTTAATAGTTGAATACCAATAGAAGTTCCGGACTAATGATAAATCATCCTTTGATCAAAATGGATTAGTATCTGATTTCCAAAACCAGTCTGAAGAGCTAAGGTACCTTCTAACTGCCTTGTGGCAGGTCCCGATGAATTCGTTCAGATTTTTAGTATGTTTGCTTAATGAGAGATTTGTACAATATTTAATATAATACATAACTAAACGGTCTAAATTAGAGGGGCCTGCCCGGTGGTATATACGATAGCGCGCCGGTTTCCACATGGCAGGACCGAGTTCCGAATCCCACCCCGGACCGCCTCCCCGTACGCAGGACTGACTATCCAGCTAGGGGTAGAACCAAATCACAGGGAAGATAGATCGAGACCGCCCGAAAAGAACAAGAAGAAATTAGAGATCAAAGGACACTCTTACGAGTGTAATTCATGCTCTGTTTTAAAATCATATAACTATCTAATAATACATGCCATACTTTTGTTTCTCTGCTATTTTAATATTTTTGCACTGCCACTAGAACATGCTTTAAATGCTGTTCTCTGTTTAAATGTTTTGTAAAATCATTTGACTGCATTCCTACCGGACAGTCAACTATACTTACTTACTTACTTATCAGGCGCTACAACCGCTTCGCGGTCTTGGCCTGCTGCAACAATCCTCGATACCGCTCACGGTCTAGCGCCGTCGTCTGCCAATCAAGTATCCCGGCCGTTCTGGCGGACGCATCTACGCCATCACTCCATCTCAGTTTGGGCCTACCACGCCTCCTCTGTCCATGTGGACGGCCTAAAAGAACTTTACGGGCTGGGTCGTCCGGTGCCATTCTCATGACATGACCAGCCCACCGGAGCCTGGCGAGCCTAATTCGCTGCACGATGTAAGATCACCGTACAGCTCATAGAGCTCGTCGTTGTAGCGGCTCCTTCATCGTCCTTCCACACATACGGGGCCAAAAATCCTTCTGAGCATCTTCCTCTCGAACGCGGCTAAGAGGGTTTCGTCAGTTTTGGACAAAGTCCATGTCTCAGAGGCGTATGTGAGTACTGGGACTATAAAGGTTTTGTACAGTCCCAGCTTCGTCCGTCGCGACAGGTATTTTGAGTGGAGAAGTTTCCTCAGGCTGTAGTATGACCGGTTGGCAGCCAGCACCCTTGCGCGCAACTCAACGTCTATGTTGTTGTCGGTGCTGATTTTTGACCCCAGATAGGTGAAGTTTTGGACGACTTCGAAGGTGCGATCACCTATCTGTACATCACCCCTGCGTAGATCAGTGTTTGTTAGCAGGGCCGCTGGTGGTGCCACCATCATTTTGGTTTTTGCCTCGTTGATCTCCAACCCGAGGTTCAGTGCCGCATGCTCGATCCTTTGGTAAGCTTCTGCTACATAGGAGAGCCTCAAACCAATGATGTCTATGTCATCAGCGTATGCCAGGATCTGGAGCGACTTATAGAAGATGGTCCCCGAAGTTTCCACCTCCGAGTCTCGGATGGCCCTCTCTAGCGCCAGATTGAATAGGAGGCAAACAGGACAGTCAACTATTGTGCAGGGAAATTCTTATATTCCCATTAGGTGTCTGCAATCTATACAGCTAGTTTGTTATTGGTTTATGCTTGTTTGCAGTCGTGATATAATATATAAAATCTGTTACAACATCTTTCCCAATAGACCACCACTAGAATTCGTCGTTATGCTTTAATATCCCATTGCTTCAGTCTTAGGCTTAGATCGATTTGCGTTTTGGCCAAACATCATCTAGCATTTCATTTGGCTACTGTTAATGGTATCGTGCAAACAATCCATTTGTTATACCATTAAAACGCAAATCAAATTCAGCTAATATTCTGGTACATAGCTCCCAGGAGTTTGAGCTCGTGATCGATCTAAAATGTTATTGTTTTATTTAAATGAATTAGATGAATATTAGAACTAATATGCACTCTACATTGGGTGTACTAATTGAATGCATTTCCGAGCAAATGTAGTTGACCCGTGCTTGACAAACGTTTCGTTCAGTGCCCATTCGAGCAGCTACTCATTGGTGCCTGATCCATCTAAAAACAAATGGTACCTGTTTCTCTTTGACTGTGTCTAGAATGTTTGGTAAGTTTCCGAAGTAACCGTCTGGTGCATAAATTTCTTCCTTCCAGCTAGCTTCAACGTAATCGTTTATGCTTTACCCATAACAAACAGACTCATCATACTGGTAGAGCAAAAAAAAAAAAAACGAAAGATTCCGCTCGATAGGGTAAACATACGCGACTGTATTTTTAATTTATATATCTGCTCGCGAGTGTTGTATATGACGGGCTGGACCGGCAAGTAAGCAGCCATCCGGCACGGGTCAAAGCGGTTCTCTGGCACGAGAACTCTGCATTTGGGTGGCATACAAAAACACACGTGAGAACACACGCGCGGTAGGAACGCACTATGGTGACGAGTTTATTGGCCCGCCGTTCGGTAAGCGGCTCGTTCGGTGACGACAATTTGTAAACAAAGAAGACGGAAACCATCTTTGCCGGCCGGCAACTTGCTTTGGTGTTGTGTTGTGGCCTGTGCGTTGCCCTGTTGAACATTTCCGGAGGGAGTTTCACATGCAAAACCAAAACTGTCACCTTTTGTAAAAAAAAAACGGACACTGTGGTGCGTGTCAGTCATTAGTTTAGTCAACCTAATCCGGAAATACCGTTGCATGTTGGTTTGTGTGTGTGTGTGTGGGAAGGTTTTATTGGGTTAAAATAAAAACGAACTCTTTGAGTAGGCTGAAGCTTGGGCGACCTAATTTGCCTAATGAGTGTACGAATGACCTAATTTTAATCATTAATTTTAATTATAAATATCCAATCCAGCATATCGGAACTTCAGTATTATTTTAGCAAAAATGAGTTAAAAAGCTCAATGAGGTTGTACAGTTGATTTTCATCCGTTGGTAACAGCGATATGTGATTATTTTCATCAATTCAAACCGGATGAATCAATTAATTTAAACATTTTGATTTTCCTTTGCAAGCTTTAAGTACGCTACTACACTTTTTCAAACCCCGTTTAGCGTGTGCTTACTTCACATCAAAGTTGATTTATATCTTTAGCGGTTTTCTGTTACAAGCGGGGGAACACATTAAAGCGGCGGTTGGTCGCTTAATCTCTGTACACAAAACATAACACGCAAGAAGCGTTTGTTGATGTTCGGTAACGAGCGTTTTTCTATGCTCGTTCCATGAACATGCCAAAATAAACATTATTTTCAATAAATTGCGTAAGTCCACCGCGCGATCCATTTATTATTATCGTAGCAGAGCAAAACAAGCACAAAAAGACGAACGAGAGCAAATGATTACATTCGTTTTCGTTGATTGTATGTGGGTGAAAACTCTCACTCTCATTTTTTTTCTCGTTTTTCAAAGAATAAAGTGCAATTTGTGTTGGAAAATGGAGAAGAGGATTCGCTTTGCGAAGTGGCATCATTGGTTGAAGAAAATGGGGGAAAAAAAAAACGTTTAAATGGTTTCGATTTCAGGAGAGCAACAGCCGACGCGTCTGTCGACGATGCAAGATTATGCGTGCATATTCCATGTTTTGGTTTTTTTTTCGCTGTGTACATTTAATTATACACATGCTTTGAAGCGTTGAATCATCCTTAGATTAAACTATTTTCGAGCATGGTACTGATCTTCTACAACCGAAGCTGTATCGGCGAACTCAGTACCACTCGTGAATTGCTTCATTTGTCCTTTTTATCCCGTGATTTCGTTTTGCTGATAGCTCTTGGTATGCTGCTGACCTCATTTACTGTCGTTAGGGGAAGAATTCCGATTGGTTTCGTTTAAAGTTTAAACGATCTCTTATTTCGTCACTACGCACGAACTAGGGGATCGATCGACACTGCTTGCAGTAAACATGTGTGTAGATAAGTATTCAACTAAAACTGCAGAATCAAATAATTAAGAGCTCTTGCTTTCTGTTTGAGAAATTTGAAAAAAAGCCATATTATTCAAAACCACAGATTGTGTGATCAAAACGATCGTTCGTTCCATCCCAAGTGTTATTTTTTATCATTTAGAACACATCGTTTATTAGATATACAACATTTTGTAGGTTGTAGACAGGACTCTCCATGGTAAATCTACATTAGTAGAACGTCGTTGACGAAAGATTTTCTGTGCTAAGTGTCTGTTTTGGATTATGAGATCAATAGTTCATGGTTGATTGTTTGGTTACCTTATAGAGACATCGAGTTATTCAGACTTCTTTTTACTCAATTAAATTGAGTGAAATATTTAAATACATTGACATTACTCAAAAAATATATTCATTTTGATTGTTATTATAAAGGAAAACAAGCTGCGGTAGCACTTGATACATGTTTATCTTCTTTCTATGACTGCAAAATCAACATGTCAGACAGGGCAATTGATCAGGCCCTTCAGTGCATTACATCTACCATAATAAAAAACAGTTAAAAAGCATTGTATTTAAAGCAAGTTTGTTTGTTATTTTTGGGTTTTGCACGTCACTGAAAATTAATCGGGAATAGCAAGAATGCCAATAGTTTAGCTATTTATTTGATACATGCTTCAATAGTGGAAAAGTTTGGGAAAATAATATCTGGCCTTGTCTGAAAAATTTAAAACGAACTATTTATGCACTTACTTACTATTTATGTACATGCTATGAGGTGGTTCGTTGATCGAGTGGGTAATGGAGCCGGTATTCATACGCCAAGGCCTGGTATCGAAGCTTGTCCGTTCGGATAACCAACTAATCAGTTACGTATAAAATTAATTTAAATGAATCCAGGGATGTCAGCCCGAGGTTTGTGAAACGCCAAAGCAAAATAAGAATTATTTATATTACATACTTTACCAACACATTCTTAAAGAATTTTTGCATTTAATCCCCACACACATACATTTAGTGTCACCACTGTTCCATCTGATCCGAACCGACCTGCGCAGAAGGAGATCATCGACTTTGAGTTCTCTTCATGTTTCTCCTTTGTTCATGTCGCTCTCCCTTTAATTCCGCTCTCTATTCTTGGCTCATCGCCCACATGTGCACTTGTACCCGGGTTTTCTCGGTTTTCCTATTTAGTTTTTCCGACGCTGTGATACGATCCGGCAAAGAATACTCAACGATCGCGGTTCGTGCAAGCAAACGCGTTCTTTTATTCCGTGCTTGTTCGCTGGTTTGAGCCTTTTTTTTGCGTTCACTGATGTGTGTGATTGCTCGTGTTTGAAGTGTTTCTTTGCTTTTTTTGCGCTGTGTGCTGCTGGTAGTGTGTTTGGCCATTGAGAATGTATTCATAAAGAAGTAAATTTAGGAGTGAAATAATAATCATTCATCACGAAACGTGATTGTAAATTCGATTCTTCCCATATGACATGGGCACAATGAGTTCATTTTAACGGATCTTCTGTCTCCGTTGCCGTAGGTCGTCTGCCGATACGATCGGCGAGTGATTTTGTTCGAGTTTAAAAATAAGTGTGTGTTATACTGTGAATTATTATGCTCGATAGCTTTTGTTGCAACACAGTGCGGGCCAGTGGGTGAACCGCGTATACAAGTAGAAAGGAAACTCAGAACATTCCTCATCTTAGCAAGTGTTTCGTGCAAGACTCACACAACTCCAACCGTATGATGTTCATTTGCGCACACCGAATGACTGAAGCGTGGTCGTGTAGCCCTTGTTTTCCTTGTTTTCGTTGCAATTTTTCTACCACCAGACGATAGTGCTTCGCGTTGAACGCTATTCACCGTGTGGGTGAATGCGTCAAAACATTTTATCATCTTTGTGGTACGATCGTGAAGATTGTTGTGAATTTTCACATATTATCGATAATTCCATTAGTGAGCGAGTGATGGTGATTGTTGAAGCATTAACTGCCGTTCGATTTTGTTTGATTGTTTATGGAGCAAACAAAACAAAAAATGTGCCACGACGTTCAACGTCGGAAGTAAATGGTTATCCTCACTTCACACAGCAATTACACGCACAATATTTAGTCACTGTGCATCCAGATGAAAGAGGGCAGCAATGGGTATCCGATGTTTCTGTACTTTTCCGATCGTTTTTCCGTCCGACCCTAACCATGGGAGACCCGGGAATTGTGCCGGGGAAAAACTCTTACCCGACTACGCTAGCTCTAGGACGCAAGCTGCTGTCTTTTGTTTGGACTCTAAAATTAGACGTTCGCGTTGGAAAGACAGCCAGCAAGCAATGCTAGCCGGTAGCAGCATAACGCCTTCATTTAAGTTGGTTAAAAAGTGTGAGCGAAAGCCAGCGGATGCGTGTGCATAGTTGTGTATTTATGGCTTGTTAGGTGTAATAGAGAGGTTTGCAGACACTCGCTATTCGCTGCAAGGAATGCATTCTGGTTGTGTGAGCAATAGCGGTGCAACAGAGAAAGTGACAGCCAGAACGAAGATCTATCACCGTTTTATAGGAATCAATTATGCAGAATGCAGAAATACATTTAATTGCAGCGTGGGTTTTGGCTCATTTCCGCCATAATATCCAATCGCTTGCCATGTTTCTTTGCTTCTTTAGTACATTTTAAAATACATTGGTAAGAATTAATATTAAATCAGACAATATTTAAGTGATACTTTCTATAACATAAGGCAGTTAGTTTGTTTCATACAGTGCAACTCGTAATTTCAATAAGATGTGGCTTATCAGTTTGTAATAGATACCGCTAAATTCACATATCAGCCTAGTACATGCTAAATTTTTCATAAGTTATTTACTCACTTATCAGGCGTTACAATTGCTTCGTGGTTCTTGGCCTGTCGCAACAATTCTCGATATCTCTCATGGTTTAGCTTCACCATCTGTCAGGCCCGGGTTATTCAGTCTGACTGACGCATAAACGCCATCACTCCTTCACAACTTGGGTTTACTAGGCCTCCTCTGTAAGGACTATACGGGATGGGGGATTTAAGTGGAAACTTTATGTTAAAATGTTATCAAAGCTTAAACATCTCGTAAAGCTTGTGCCCATTGCAGTTTCGTGTTGATCTCATCTGACATGCTAGTCCTTTTGTTACGTATGTTTTAAATTATACTATATGATATTAGTTAAAAATTTTGCATTTGTAGTCATGAAGGTAACTGTTATAATGTACGTTAACAGTACAGAATAAGAAACCTCTCATTATGTGTTAGTTTCAATTTTTCACGGTGTACCAAGTTCACTTAAAGTCGTTTTTAATGTATGACATCTTTCAAATTAAATCCTTACCGGCTACCCGAACTACACACTAACCTAGACGCTGTGTTGCTCAATCACATTCACTTTCACGATCAACCCGGTGATCACCGAACAGCATCCCAGGGAGAACCGCGACCGTAATACAGGAATGTTCGTTCCGTCGCCCTGGGACACAACCATTCCTTACATTGCATTCATTGCGTCTCGACGGCAGACGATGGCGGCGACGTGCCAAAAGTGGTAGGACGTTTTGTGCTTGACTTCACATCCACGACCACGCCAACCACGACGAAGACGACGACGACGACAGTGTGTTCTAGTTCTAATTTGGCAACCGGCTAGCTTTGCAAGGTTTGGCCTACATTTTTCGGACGCCAACAGTTTGTGTTGCTTCTGCATAGCTGCATTTGGCGGGTTTCATGTATGGTGTTGGATTGGTACAATTTTGGACGAGTGTTCCACCATGCTTTCTCTCTTCTCAGGCTCCACAAACAGGACGGTTTAGCTTGTTTTGCTTACGCTAGTTTGTTAGTGATTGTTTTCGCAAAAAAAATTGTTTGAAACAAAATCAGCGGTTAGAAGAACAATCCAACAACAATCGGCTAGAGGAGTTACATGTGAACCAAGTTTTCCGTTTCTTCCGATCTGCGCACCGTCATGTATAGAAAACAACGACGAGTCGAACAGCAGTCGCCCTGTTATATCCCTCAGACCCAGGACGGCCTTAACAATGTCAGCGATCTAATAAGCAAGTTCGAGGTACGCAACTATCCTATAAATAGTGGACTGCTGCCTGAACTATCGGATTCACCCCGGCCGGGATTCATCGTCCCGGGTACGGACAGCTACGAAGCGTCCTACCGACCGTACGGTGGATCGCCACGAACCGTGTACCATTATTCGCCGACTCATTCTCCGCCGCTGGGGCAAACGCGTCGTCGAACGTACGAATCGCATCTCAACGATACAGCCTCTCTTAGTGACGGAGCGGATAGTGTACGCCCAGGCAGAATGGACGAACGTCGGTTTCGGCAGCGCCATCCCGGTGGAGTTTATTATCAAAATGGCTCGCTATCCTCGTTGAACGAGTCCGATTACTACGATGAAACGTTCGATGTTGGGCCACGCACGCCGCCCTCCGGCGGACGGTTCTATCAACAGCAGCCACAGCAGCGTTACGGTGACAGTGCGCTGCTCGAGGAGGTGGAAGAAGCGCCCCTAAACAAGGAACAGGTTGCCAGCTCGCTGACACGCTTCGGTGCCATACTGCAGATGCTGTCCCGGATTCCGTTTCCCCGGATGTCGGTCACCGGCATGGGGCTTTGCTCGCTCGTCGCCATCTTCTTCTGTCCGCGTGCGATCGGTTCGAATATATTGTTTCCTGGTTTCAGACTTCTGTTCGGCACGCTGTACCCGGCCTATGCCTCGTACAAGGCGGTGCGTACCAAGAACGTCAAGGAGTATGTAAGTACTGATCGTGGCATCACGGTTTGGTTAGGCCTTGTAATAAACTACTGTTTTTATACTTTTGCAGGTCAAATGGATGATGTACTGGATTGTGTTCGCTTTCTTCACCTTCATCGAAACGTTCACCGACATACTGCTGTCCTGGTTTCCGTTCTATTACGAAATTAAGGTGATCGTAGTCCTGTGGCTGCTGTCACCAGCTACTCGTGGAAGCTCGACACTGTACCGTAAATTTGTCCACCCGATGTTGACACGCCGAGAACAGGTGAGCTGGCGAATTGTGTTTTAAATTTAAATGAGGCGTTGTGTTTTTTTAATTGCGATCAGGATGTTTCGTAACATAGGTGTACATACTAGTGGGAAAAAGTATACGCATAGAATTATTGTGAACTTGTCGGATTCGATGTAACCGTTTCAGTGTCATAAATGTAGCTATCATCTCGGTTTATCACATCTACATCGGTATTTCTCGAAATTAGGTATTATTAGCAGTACATAACAGTTTAGAGATTTTAATTGGAAAAATGGATGATCTTTTCACATTTTTCATATTGTTAAAAGGATGATTTGATTCTAAATATTTACTCGAGGCACAGGATGTTAGTTTTCGTTAGTGAGAATGTGCAATGAAGACGGGGGCTGTTTCTTATCTTAATTTGTGTGTTGTGTGTTGTTTAATCTTACTTTAACTATTAAAATTCTTCAAGAAGCTGCAGAAAATATTACTTAATTTCTTACATTTAACTTACTTTGCTGAAATTAAAATCAAAATCTAATTGTCTTTGCTGAACTTTGTGTTCAGGCACCTCTTAATGCAAATCGTTGTAAAGTCTACACACTTTCTCTTATCTTTTCTGCCAGGAAATCGATGACTACATCAATCAAGCCAAAGAGAAGGGTTACACCGCCGTGCTGCAGCTGGGCTCGAAGGGTGTTAACTATGCCACCAACGTTATCATGCAGACGGCCATCAAGGTGAGTGTGTGTGCGGAAGTTTGAAGTAAGCCAGCCAACAAACAGTTCGAAAATGGTAGCATACAACATTCTATATGAGGTCCATTTACCGATGGAGCAAAGTGAACTGCACTGCTGCTACCCTTTTTGTCACTGTTTGTTAAAGCGAGCGTGCAAACGAGGAAGCGTGTTGTTACTTTGGGGATTTCTCGTCCAGAACCAGTCAGCTACAGTCAACTGTAGCTTTAACAATATCATTCACTTCGCATAAAGTCATGTTTGAGTTGTTCTTTCTTTAATTTTAATATCGTTTTGATTTTGTATTAAAACTATTGCAATTTTAAATGCTTAACGTGCTTTTAACGATTAGTTGTTGTGGTTAATAACAATAATTCTAATGTGTTACTACCGGTTATGGTTTGATGTTTGTTCGAAACGTTAGATGAAAACTTTTGCTTTTAATACGCTCACAAAATGCATCAAAATGCATCACGATGAGGCATGTTTTTGTTTGTTGTACTATAATAAAAGATACTTTTAGTAACAGAAAGCAACACGACGCATATCGCCAAACTGCACATAGCCATGCACGCGTGCGCAAACGTATTAACAAACGCAAAATTCGATTCTTTTTTTTGTTTGTTTTTTTCTTGTTTCATTGCTTTTGTCCCAACCCGTCCGACAACCGCCCCCTCCCCCCCCGCTACAATTCCCCCCGAAAAGGTTTTAGGCACTAAAACTGACACAACACCATTCGGTAGCATGATGCGCATTAGTCAATCCGATAACTCACTGCTAATGACCGCAGCCGCAGTAGCTGCCCGTGCTTCCGCTGCCGACACGTTTAGCTCTGGATCTGGATCCATTACAATGCGTACTAATGGGTTGACCACTAACTACCGCGATACGGGTGCCACCTCGGGTGAAGATGAAGCTGATGGTGGCTCACTAATGGGCATCGAAGCAGAGCAGCAGCAGCCACAGTACAGCGCGTCGACGGCAGGCGCTACCTCTGCTGGACGCGTTCGCCGATCGCAATCGGTTGATTCGGCACTGAACAGAGGTGGACAACAGCATGGACTTGCACGGTCAACGACCAGCCGTAGCATGACGCGTTCGAGAGCGGCCGCTGGACTTCAGCAACACGCGGTCATCTACGAGATGGACAGTGAGGATGAGGAACGCTTTTTAGCTACAGAAACGGACCTAATTCTAGGCACTACGACCACCTCCACTACAACGACAACCAACGCGGGCAGGATACGGGGACGGACGCGAGCGATCACATCCGTTAGTGCAGGTGAAGAGTCAGACGGGACGGACAGTTGCGTGTCTCGTACGTCGGGTACGACAGGAAAGAGAAAGCCAACCGCCAAAGATACGGGACGCGCGAAAAAGACTGGCAAGGGAACGGGAACCTCCACAAGTACAAAAGTAGCTGGCGGCACCAGAACAGCGCCGGGAGGACGTCGAAAAGCGAACGCCACCGAGGTGGACAATGGTGGGATGGATGTAGAGTAAACGATCGTGTTATGGCGAACAATCTAAGATGTCCATGTGGTGGCAAAGTACATTGTTAAGCATAGACTCGGACTCGGACTGCAACTCAGGGTAAATGAACGGACGCAACCGAGCCGGGAAATTAACAAGCGCAGAAGGACCAAGGAACAAGCCTAACGTTTTCCTGTCTTTGTAAGCGATCTTTTAACGATCGAGCCATTTCCCATTCTTTTCAACGTACTAACCACTCAGATCGATTCCAATACACGACTCGAGTTGTTTCTAATGCGCTTTTCCCACACTAACGCATGATTGGTTAATAATTGTTTTGAAAATGCGCCCTGTTTTTCCATGCCTAATTACTTTGTTCTTCTATAAGCGCGACACACGCCAAATGTTGTTCTTCGGTCTACCTCTATCTCTCTCTTCTCTTGCAGCACGTACCAACTGAACAGCTTCTGAATCTGACGCTCAAATCAAACGATTCTTAGGTTTTGTAGTGAAACAGACATATGTTTGACGTAAAACAAAACACCATTAAAATAATATACACAATATAGACAACCAAAAAGGGGGGAGAGATAGACAGGCAGGCAGTGTTGAGCAAAGGGTTCTTCTTGTTCTTTGCACTTGCTTTTTGCTGTGCGATTTTGCTTACTCATTAAAACCACAAAAGAAGCAGCCATCAATTCAATTGCTTAAACGAAGCATTAGGAAGTCACATAATTAGGGATGCCAAAAGGGATATTACACACATACACACAACGACGAGCATTGCGTTTCTTCTGGTGAATCTTATCTTTTATAGAAAATGTTTAGAAAAAAAATGTCTGTGTGTGTAGGTTTGTGTAGGTGTTCGGTAAGATAATAATATTCGACAATGGGCGACTGAACAACAAAAATGGTCTGAGAATGTTCTCTCTTCATTGAAATCTATTAAGCTGTGGCAAGGTTAACGAAGACCAAGACAGAGCCAAATACGAGAGTAACGGGGAACTACCATTTTTAAGTAACCGAGCAGATCTCAAAAAACTGCCACAATCATTTATACAAGAGAAGGAAAGAATTAAAAGATAAAAAAGAAATGTTAGAAAACTTTGATAGTGTTAAAAAGAACGGAAGACACAAACAATAAGGTTTGAACAGCACAACTTAACATTACCTGAAAAGAAATTTAGATGCAGCAATATTTTACACCTTTTAGTAACACAATCGGAAGTATGAATGAACAATAGCGAACGTTACGATAGTGTTAGCAAACTCAAAGTAGCCAAGTAAAGTAGCTTAGTAAAAGGGTAGGGACATCTAGTGTAAGATGGTGAATCAAGTGGAAAAGAGGTCTGAATTTTAATAAAGCGAAACGATATGAATCCGACATCGAGTTATTAGGGATCATTTAGTGCACATCACACACACACATAACGCCCCATTGCCTAGTGCGCTTTAATTGCTGACCGAGCTTGAGCTTGCGCTGTTGAGACTTTGTGTGTGTGTGTTGTAAAAGCTTCAGTTCTCGGTCGGTCTAATCTTTCGGTATGTATCTTATTTTGTTTTTTGTTAATTTAATTCTGTTTGAATTTATGCTAATAGTTCATGTCATCCAATGTACGCACGACTACAACACACATTCCCTACATAACGCACAGAAAATTCGACCTTTCACAGCAAGTTTTAATTTGCCGAGCCACAATGCACACACCAACTATGGGGTAGAATAACGTACAAATACTAAGACTAAAAAGAGCCAAAAAAAATCGGCTGCAAAGGTTCGATGTTTGTACAGCGACTTTTCATTTATCCGGATGTTTGGGTGTGAACACTTGCTTTTACTCCAATTTTTTCCACAGGGTGGAGGCGGACTGGTGCAAACACTGCGCAAAAGCTACAGCTTGAGTGATCTCTCCGAACCGGACACCCAGCGGACGCAGGATGAGGTTGACGAGATTGTCAACCGGCCGCAGCGCGTGTTACGATCGAAGAGCTCTCGGTCTTCGTCCGGCAGCCGCCAGATGGAAATGTACTTCCCGGAGGTTGAGATTGCCGGTGCACCGTACCATGCGGCAGCAGCGCCACCGTACAAGTGAGTATGAGTATGAGTATGAGTATAAGGGTAAAATATGCCAGGGGTACAACAGCATTTACCAGTGTAATTGTTTTCTGCGTTCGTTCAATTTTAGCTACATACGTTCGTCCGATGATATAAGCTCCGGTTACTCGAGTGCTGAACCAGGACTGAGCCGAACGGCTTCGATGAGCAACACGGCACGCCCGAGACTGAAATCGAAAACGCGAGAAGTGAGTATTGTGTAGTGTATGGTGTGGGCGGGGATGATGAAATTTCCATAAAACAGTATGCTCGAATCAAGGGTAAGCCTAAGAACTCCTGTCGCTCTAATGTTAGACTCCAACAATTCTGTCGGTAGATCACTTTTCTCTCGTAATGAAGGCTGAAGCTTTCTGCAGGCACTTCGTACTATTATGTCCACCTAAGGAAAGTATTGTCCCAAAGGAAAAGAATTTGTGTAGTGGACCAAGATCGCCAGGGAAATGTTTCAACAAGCATAATTTTAGGTTCTTTAAGCATTTTTGTTTTATTTTCTTTTTTCCGTTTACGGTACCTACCGCGTGCCTCGGCACTTTATTTCAAATATTTCCGATAGGATGAGTACGGGGCCGACGGTATGTTTTACGATGAGCAGGACCTCTACTATGCTGGCGGTAACCATGAGGGCAACAATCGTTCTACTGATTTGCTTCCACAGCGAGCCAGCATCTACGAAGTAGTACATGCTGGCATTGTTAGTTCACTGCCCGCAATAACCCAGGCGGGACATACGCCGGAACCAGCATCAGCATATGGAGCACCAATTTATTCTAGCGCCACGACGCAGCCAATGGAACGCATCAGTGGTGGTGGTTTACCGACTGAGATGAACGATAAATACAAACTGTTCCTAGCATGGATGGAGGAGCAACAAAAACGCGACAAAGGAATGGAACACGAAAGTACTAAAGAGAACTCTACTAACGCTACGATAGAATCGGAAACTGTACACGAAATTGAACGACCTTCCAGCGAACAGCAACAAGTTGCTTCTGTGAAGCACGAAGAACAGACAAGGGTTAGCAACGAACCAAAGCAGCCAGCACCGGAGGAGACTATCACTGAAGTAGAACCAGTGTCAGATGATCTTTCAGCTATAGAAGACACCTTTCTGGATACGATATCCGTATCTTCAAATGAAAATGATGAGTTTTTAGAGGTGGAAAGCATAATAGAACCTGCAACAGAATTGCATGAATCACCAGTAACAACAACAACATCCACCACACATGATCACATCGCCGAGGAGCAGGTGAAAGACAGTGTTGTATTGGAACAACCTGTGGAAGAAAATGTGGAAACATTAGAGAGTGTTATTAAGGTGGAGGCAGTAGCAATAAATGGATCCGACGCCCATTCGGAGGTGGATCCGCACTCACAAATGGTGCAAGAATCCACGGATATACCCTCCGTAATTGAAGAAAAGGAACCACCAAACCTTACAGTTGGTGAGGAACAACCATCCGATAAGGATGTAATAACGCCTCCAGAATCCTCCAACCTACTGGTAGCTGCATTATCCAACTCCAGCTTAACTTCCTCCAGCTCGTCTCTGGCCGTGTCCGAAGGTAGTACCGGTAGCGTTATTAATCTCGCTACCGATGGTACGCCGTCCGTGCAAGCAAAGAAACATCCGTCCTTTGGCAAGCAGCGTAAGGCACCGCCCGTTCCACCAACACCGGAAATGATCGTTATTCGAGAACCACCTAAGGTGGCCCCTCTTGTAACACCACCATCAAAGCCACCACCACCACCATCCGTGGAAAGAAGGCCAATGGTTGCGAACTCCTCTCGTACACCGACCAGCACCACAACACCAGCTGGGTTGGAAAAATCTAAACCGAAAAAGTTCATGAGCTCCCTGACCGGCATGTTTAAGGGACACGGTGAAGCATCCACAACGACGAACCGGTCGAACGAATCGGCACCGCATACGGCTGCTGCTACAGGACATCCAAAGGAAACCGAAATATAAAGCGCCACTGGCCGACACAAAAAATGGTTTTCGGTGCCTGCCTTTAAAATGTGAACGCAGCAGCGGTTCTTCCAGGTTAGGAAGAAAAAACGGATTTGTTAGGTTGTTTTGTTCAGTATGGTTTTGTTTGTTTTTGCGTTTTTTGCTTTGCGTTCATCTGTTTTCATTTCGCGTTTGTTTTTGTTATACATTAATAATTATCATTATAATTTTGCTTCCTGGCGTGGTTTGTGAATGAAATGTACTACTACTACTACCCTAAAGGGCATACATATATTGTTAATCGTTATCTGTTATAGATCTAGAGTATCTAAGCTACAATATCCATCTTTGGAGACTGTATCGGTAGGAAGTCTAGGTCTGATAATCAATCTTGCCAATGTTGGAGACACGTTACAGATTTAATTGAAGATCAACTCAGCATCGGTGTGTGAGATACCTGCCTCCAAACGTTTTATGCCCCGACTTTAGTTAGGGAGACAACCTTTTCATCACTAGTAGAAACTAGCAAGATAATCTACTATCCCTGCTAGGGGGTAATTTATGTCCATTGAATAGAATGTTTTAGCATAAGCGATTATTAGAGGTCTCTCTTTAATCTTTTTACATCTACCTATCCTACGGAAATGCCTTTATTTCTTTTTGTAGGCCTATCTAAATATTGTTTCTTGGTAGGAACATATGTAACTATATCGTTGCGTTTAGTATTGCAGAGGGCTTGAAAGGTTTTTAGGATCGGTCGTTCGATCCTACTTTTTATTTGACCCTTCCAGGCTCTCTTCTTCTTGGGGGTCTTCCTTCCTTCCTTCTGGGCTGTTCGGTCTTCCTTCCTTCTTGGCTGGTCCTCCGGGGGATGGTTTCCTCATCGAGGTCGGGACGAAACTGAACTCTGGTACGGATATGCAGCTCTTTTAGACTGTCCTGTCCGTATCCAGATTCCTCTTTTGCTTTTGTTCGTCTATTGTTGCCCGTTTCAAAACTCGTACAGTCTTGAGCCTTTGAGTGGTAATTTTGTTGGTGATTTGTCCTTTTCCCGAAAAGTCCAGTCCTGGGCCTATCTCGCGAACATCTTGTTCTCACGCGATCCTACCCATGTGACCATTTTCGTTGGACATTCTGTTTCCATCCGTTCACTCCTAGGTGGCGCTTTATCCAGGTTGGTGTCCTAGCTGATACTTTAGCTTTTTCAGTCTAGGGCACTCTGGTCGCCACAGGTTTCTCCCCTAACCTGCTGTCTCGTCGAAGGTTTCCGTAGTATCATAGAAACCATCTTCCCAAGGCGTTGAGGTTCCCCGTAAGCTTCGTCGTATGCATATTGAGTAGAAGTAGAGTATGAAGAGGTCTTGGATCCATTCCAATTTCGATACAGTATCACTACGCAACATAATTCCAGGCAATGTCTCTTCATCATCACACTTTGTCGTATCAAAGAATCGTTTCTTCGTTTGCCTAAAGTTATTACGATAATTTCATGCTGATCGTCTTGCGTTCCGATTAGTTGTGTCTTTGATTCACTCATAATACACAATGTCTGATTCATCCCACCGTCCCTTCGCGTGACTATTTCTGCCATTGCGATCTTTTTGCTCGAACTACGACGATTTCCGATCATGGGAAACAACGGAGAAATAATATAATAATCGTGTATAATCGTATAGACAACTGTGCGTAATATAGACAGACCATCGTGTAACTAATGTGTCTCGCTTATTCGCTTTGATAAACATGCGTGTGTGTGTGTGTGTATGTGCAGTATACCAAAAAAAAAATGTCCTCGAAAAGACCACGCACCAAAAAGCATACCACATGTGCATGAGAATATTTTGCCATCATTCAGATGTTTGTTCCATTCTCTCTCTCTCTCTCTGTGCGTGTATGTGCAGGTATTAATATTACGAGTTATTCTCATTACTGACAACTATGATCCATTGCATATGAAATCGTTCTTAGTTGTAGTTTCTTTTATGCCACTTCTAACCCCAGATAGAAACTAACACTTTTTTTGTTCCTTTTTGCTTCACAGGAAAAGATGTCGGCCAGCTGTACGACGCTGCCTCGCACGAAGAAACCGGAAAAAACCACCAAAACACGCTCGAAAACAGAAAAACCATCAGTTTAAGATGGCTGTGTGTGTGAGTGTTTGTCCTTCCTCCTACTCTGATGACTCTATTGCTGATTGTTTCTCGAGCTTCTTGTTTCCCGTTTAAGTCGTCCCGAAAGGAGGGCGTCCAACGTGGAAGTTCATGTAGATTTTTTTAGCTAAAGCATGAGCACGCACATCGAGTCTTGTATGTGAAGGGGCGTGTGTATCTGATCCGATCTAGGGATGTATTACATATTTTCTGATGCAGTAGAAAGAGAGAGAGAGAGAAAACAGAGGAGCTACACCACATTATAAGCATTTATATAGTATACAGAGGTAGTAGGAAAAGATGGAAACACCACCACAACCACCAAGGACACAACACCGCGCTAGGAAATGGATGCCAAAAATATGTCCAACATTGATTGGGGAACGCGTGGGAAATGAATGCATCAGAAATACGGTTTGTGATGGAAGCGAAATTGTAGTTAAATGAAATGTTAAATTAACGAGCTGAGGTTGCATACAAACAAAAACACAAAACACTCGGTTATAATACTCTATACTTTGTAGCATAAGTTTGCTGTTTTTAGAACTGTGGAAAATTTATGTTTATTTTGTGTAAAGGGAAATCTCACAAAGAATTGTAACTAAAGCACAAAATGCAGAATGTAGCTTAATTATTCTTCTTATGTTTTGACTTTTGTATTTGCACAATACACTCTGGTACATATCCGATTTCATTTTATCAATGACACTGGCTTACATTTCCCAGGATAAATATCGATTTATGTTTTCCGAATGGAATGGAATGTAAAGAAAAACGTGAAAAGGATAGAATTGGATCGGCGGTCGGTGGTAGAAGTAATAATGGTTAAGTGATGATGAGATGATGAGACATCACACGTTAGATAGTGCAATGCATTAACGAGATTAAGGCGAGAATAAGCGGTGTGCGCCGGTGTGTGTGTGTGTGGAGTATTGTGTGTGTTGTGTTTTACTAGCAAAGAATCAGCATTATAACCAACCAAAAACCACCAGCACCACCTACAAAGGCTGCGCTTTCCTTCGATGGGTTTTCGTTACGTGCGCTTTCCTCCTTCGCAACGGGCAAAGCGAGTGAAAGAAGCGTGCGTATGGTATATGTGGATTGTTGGTAGAAAATCATCTATCACAATACCTTAAAGACATGAAGAGAGTTAGAGATAGAGAGAGAGAGAATGTAAGAACTCCCTTTGTGTTAGCAATTTCCTTTCACCCCAACTTCCTTCCCTCCCTCAATTGCTTTCCACTTATATGTATAACTATCTGCCCGTAATCTGGTGATAACGAGTTACTACGCTCAATAACTGGCCAATAAATCATATGGAACATAATTGAATGAAAATTACGTTACATTAAATAACAGTAGCTTGTTTTTTAATGTATACCAATGTCCGAAAAGGTTATAAAATTAACCTAAAAGCTTACCTAAACAATGTTTCTTAACATACCTACAAAACAGAGAAGATCAGCTTCTACGCTGTTTTGTGGTACACGAAATATTGTCGTTTGTGTTGTAAGGAAAACTTTCTTTAAAAAAGCTTAGTTTGTTTAGTTTTATTCAAGAGTTGAACAATCGGCTAAGATACAGAGCATTCTTAATGTGTGTCGCTACCAAAATTTCTCTACGATCCGCAAATAGAATAGAGTAGTAGTTAGAAAGTAGTGCCTGTAATTATACATAAAAATAGAAAAATACATAGCTCGTTTTTAATTTATCACTGAGCTTTAATTTGTATTGAAAACAAAACGAATTTCAACTTTGAATTGCAGAAGATGAAAATCTGCACGACGCAATACGTGCTACCGAATAAAGAAGCAACTGTTGCTAAGCACATTCAAACGCAGCCTGCTTTGCAGAACGGTAAATGGGTAACTTTTGTCAGGTGGGAATGGCGATTCGAAGCTGTCAGATGCAGCACTTGACGGTTGTTTGTTTACTTCTCGCTTTCTAGCCGGACGGCTACAGTTCTGTGCGTAAATGATGAACATCGATCGAGAGTGGTTGCGGTTAAATGTTGAAAATGTGTGCCGCTTTTGTCTTTCGGTAGAGAATTGTTTACCCCTATTTATCGAAGCAACGCTAAACGAGTGCCTGCTGGACGCGGTGGATGTGCTCGTGCCAAAGGTAAGCCTGCTGTTGTAGTAAGTGTGTTCGCCTAGCGTTGTATGCAGAGAATTAAAACTGTTCCAAGTTAAATTCGTAGGTCGATGAAAATGATGGATTACCGAACTGTGTTTGTAGCGAGTGTCATCGAAAGATGGCTGATTTTATGCAGTTCGAAGCTACCGCCCTAGAAGCGTACACAATACTGGTAAATGTGCTTACAGTTGCTGACCAAGACGATGTTGCCGACGAGCACGACGACGACGATGAGCAAGACGCCAAAAGCATGTTGCACGATCCAGAACCGGTAATGCGTTCGGGTGATGAACGAGCAGCGAAAGATACGGAAAGCGATACTATTATCGAGCTGGAAAACGTCCCGAACGATAACCATCAATCAGTACACACTGGTGCAGATAAAGGTCCAAAAAGCACAACAACACTCAAAAAGAAACCTTGTCCCGTGTGCGGTAAATTGGTATCGCAACTCAGCAAACACGTGCAGGTGCACAGTACAGGGAAAAACTTTAGCTGCACCCTCTGCGACAAACGGTTCGCACATCGGAGCAGTTTGCAAAAACATCTAAACATACACCGGAACATTCGGAACTATCGGTGTGAGTACTGTGAGCAATGTTTCTGCGATCGATCCTCGCTACGCTATCATCTCGCTAAGCACCGTGGTGTGCAGCGATTTCGTTGTGAACCATGCGACCGACTGTTCTATACATCGACCCAGTACAAACAGCATCAGAATTTGGCCCACCGGGAGCGTTCATTTCGCTGTGAAATGTGTGGTCAAATGTTTTTGTTAAAGTAAGTAGTTCTAGGGTCGGTAAATGATCAGGCTTTCTTTTAATGTGCTTTCCTTTCTGGCTCTGGTTCTGTTTTGTTGATTTTGTTTTGTAGGCATCATCTGTTGGAACACAGGCAACTGCATTCGGATGAACGTTCGTTTGAATGTGCTGTTTGTGGGAAAAGATTTAAACGAGAACGATACCTTATCGTACACAAACGACAGCACGTCAATAAGCATGAAAAGCCGGATGGATTGGAATGAATGAATTCACGTTTTCGTCATCGAAGCAACCAACACAGATTCGCCAACTTCAAAATGGTGTCCCCATGGGTAGCTCCTTGTGTTGTTGCTTTTCCATAGAGCGGTCCGTATTTAGAAGCGGTTTGAAGAATTTAATAATCGCTATCAACGCTTGTGACCGGGGTTTTTTTTATCATCGTATTTAGGATGTGCCGCCTAGTACAAATTGTAAATAAATGTGGTTGATAAAATTGTGGACTCGATCATAATGTTGGCTTAATAGGGCTATTACACTGCTTACTTTTGGATGGAATATTCCGTGGATTTTCTGTCAAATCAATTTGACACATTTTACCATGGCACGGAAAAGTAAGTTCGGCTCGACCTATATACATTCTGTCACCGTGTGGTAAAATATGTCATCGAAGCTGGGAAGAAGAAAAAAAGGAAAAGTCGAGAGAAAACAAACACGAATCTAGTTGTGATGCGGCGATCTCAAAAATTAAACCGTCAATTTTAACTCTATTCAATATAAATCACAGAAAATTCCAACTTAGCTATTACACGTGCAGCGTGGTAATTTCTGTCAAACAACGCGGATTGACATATTTTACCATGGAATATTCCACCCAAAAGTAAGCAGTGTAATAGGGCTATAAATCGTGGTTTATGAGAAAGAAATTAAATTTACCATGCCATAAGTATATTTCTAACAAGTTATAAAATAGCATTCCATAAAACGAAAAATGCTTCATTTTTAGCATACTATAAAATACTATAATAGTATACCATAAACTAAAAATGCTTCACCTCGAACAGCTACAAAAGTATTAGCAAAGCTACAAACCACGTACTAACCAAATAGTATAAATTTAGGCGCACATCGAAAAAAATTATCGCATTTGCAGGTTACCTGCTCGCTGCATGTTCTCCTGTTACCAAACTAGCTGGTAGCGCACAAAATTGGATGTTTTTGGATCCCGATTAAGATCACATTTTATACCAAGCGAGCTACCTCTTCGCTGGATGATCTCCTGTTATCTGAACGGCTTTTTACGCAGATCGATTTTGAACCTGTTTCAAACCGAAAAATGGAAAAAACTAAATCATTGTTTTTGAATAATTTTTGCTTCTGTCGGAGCAAACGTATATTTATGGCAATTTATGTAATTTACGAAATGAAGGATCGAAATTTCTTCACTAAGAAAAAAAACGCGTATTGCATACCTACCAGGCGCACGCCACGGAAACGTTCGCATTTATGATTTCTTTCATGTAAACACGTGGTAGTAGGGCATTTAATTAAGTAGAATATGTAACTAATGAAGAGACAGACAGAGAGAGGTCTCCAAAATGTGATAAAAGCCATAGTAACGGATTGGAAGATTACTTTTTCTTGAAATACATTTATTATCCTTTCTAAATGCTAAACAGGTCCTGCTCACTATTGACGGTGTTTCGCAGTCGGTGTCTGGTGTACATGTGTGTGTGTTTGCGTGTTCGCATTTTATCAACATTTTCTTCTAACCACGACAGCCGGCGACTGCGTTTTCTAGCTAATCCGACAAGAGAAGAGCAAACGGGAAACTCTATCCATCATCATCACCCATCAAATCAACCCCCGTTCTCATTGTTTTAATGATGAATTTTTATTTTGTTTCGTTTTTGTCTAAATTCCTACATACGAGCAGCTAGAGAAAAATTGGATAAGATGTACTAAATAGTAAGGGTATTGAGTGTGTTTGTAAGTGTTTGTATGACCGGTTGTTGTGGTTTGTCTCGTCGTTCGCGCTCTCTTCATTTTGCACTGCTCTTTATTGTTTCTATACACCGAAACAATTGTTGTGTAAACGATAGGGGGAAACAGATACAAAAAGGAAAACAAAAAACAGAATAAACCAAAGCTACTACTTACATGCAAGAACAATCTTCTCAACAGCGTCTTCTTGCAATAAGGTGCCAACAATCGCTTTCGGAAACGGATTCGGACAGAAAGGGCGGAAACTAGAACGTTAAAAAGGAATTAAGAAAGAAGGCAAGTTTGTCTTAATAAAATTATAAAGCATTTTCGGAACAAAAAAAAAACAAAAACCAATAACTCAACACTAATGGTATTTACTGCGTTAACTATTCTTACTGTAGTATATGTGATTCGGTTCTTTCTGTTTTTTTCTGTTTTGTTCTACGAGCTACTACTACACAAGATTCTCCCTCTCTCTCTCTCACACACACACACACACTCGTATCATTCGATCGTGCTCCGCGTGTTTGTATACAACCTTCATGTTTGGCGAAACACAGAAATAAGCTTAAACCAAATTAGTAAACATTAAGGAAGAGAACACCCGAAACAAAGAATGGAAAAGAATACTGTTTAACAGCACATTGTGTACAAAGGATGATTTCGTTTAGTTAAAACAGGGGGCCAGCAATCACTCCCCCCACTAATCCGCTACTTAGAAACGATAGTATGTGTGCGGCGCGCATGTGTAATCTAAACTATCACGAAGAATGTTAGTAGAGATGTTTCGTGTTTTTTGTTTTTGTTTTTAACTGAACTTAGCTTTTCCCTACTCACGCTAACACGCACACATATACATACCACACACGCGTGTAGACACCGAATCGTTTTCTATCTTAATAATCACAAAAGGAAGTATTAGTGTGTGAATCCTACCCAGGAGAAGAGGTCGAAAAAAGTATTGTTATAGCTAGTTTACATGGTGCGCAATCTCGAGATTGCGCTAAATTGTTCTGTCAAAAAGAATGCGCTAAATTTCTTTGATCAATCCTCCTGTCAAAAAAAGTATAGCTCGCGGACCCATAAATCTGAAAAATTTATCACAATCTAAGCGCATTCTAAGCGCAATCTTTCAGCACTATGAGCTATTGATGAATAGCATCGAAAAAATTGGTTAGTTTGTATCGAATACTTGTTACCGCTATGGAAAATGGTCCAAGGAACCAGCGCAATTTAGCGCATTCTTTTTGACAGAACAATTTAGCGCAATCTTGAGATTGCGCACCGTTTAATTAGAGCTTTACAAAGGGGAAAAAAAACAACTCTAATAATTCGCTGCAAATAATGGCTGCCCTTAGTAATGAGAGAGGAGGACACACATAAACACTCACATGCATGCAGGCACGCGAGCCTAGAAAGGTACGGTAATATATGTATGTAGAGGGGGGTTTGTTTCTCTGTTATGTACGCAAATATAATAATCGTTCATCATTCGTTTACACACACACACACACACACTTGAAAGGGTTCGAAAGGACCATTAAATTGTCGAAGAGAGAAAAAGAGAGAGAGAGAGCTCGAACTAATTTGCCTATCCGCTTTCTGCTGCTGCTTCTTTTAAATTTAATTCTAATCGGTTTTATATGTGTCTTTACGTGTGTGTGTGTGTGTGATGCTGTGTGTTGTGTGCACATTATTTGCTTCAATTAGTTGCATACATGTTTTTCAGCTCCTACTTGCTGTTTAATGGCTTAAACGGTATATACAGAATAAAGCTTACCAAGGGGGAACTGCTAACCGGGATGAGTGTGCTTTCAGTTTTGTTTTTGAGAACGATTATATGTGGCCACTCGCTTCGTTACCTTCCTTTTTCGTATATTCTAACTTGTAGTACATGTGTGTGTAATACGTGTAAACGGACCATACTTTCTCGCACACGCACGCGCACTATTCATAATCACAAAACCGGTTTACAGTAGATATTTCGTTCTAAGAAATTAAACTAGCAGCTACAAGAGAATGGCTATGAAGTGGTTTTCAAGTAGGATGGAAACTAATGGGGTTCGGAGGGAACTCCCAAACATCCCCACAATGACGCTGGCCAATGTACATTTAGCGCTTTTGACGCGCGCTGCTTCCATGAGGGATTTTCCCTTTCGCTTTCCTTGGTTTGGCAGTAGTGTAATCAATCGAGTAAGTTTTAAGAAAGAATTATTCATACGTGTATGGCTAGTGTACGCGCGCCCGGTAGTGTACTAGAAGTTTCAAAACTTGTTTTGACTTTCAATTGCTAAACGTTACCGACCTTCTCTTTCTTAACGCGCGCACTTCCTCTCTCTCTCTAAACATTGTGCGTTTGTTTCGTGTATCCTGGCAACGCGTCACATAGTCCGTGCAAAGGTGTCCATTAACACTCCTTCTTAGCCGTCGTTCTTGTACGCAGCGAGGCTGGTGTGGTCGGCGGGTATGAGGGTGCGGGACATGAGAAATTGTGCTGCAGCACGTTTGTGCACCCTGCATGCAGTGTCCGGGAGAAAGTGTCCGGTTGTCAGTTTCTGCCATCACACTATCACATGGGCGATTTACATGTTGTAAGCAACGTAGATCGGATCGAGCTGATCGGCAAGGAAACCATCGCGCAGATGCATCCGCTGTTTCTCACCACGACTGTTGATCGGTACAACGCCTGTAAACAGCACAAACAAGGGGGATAGTTAGTAAATTTAAGAAATAAAGGGAAATGCTTTTCTCGCCATTCTGTCCCACTTACCGGGATCGACAACAACGACCACACCGACAATCAGCTGATGCTCCTCGAGCACAGTGTTCGTCACTAGCGGGACCAGATCGAGCGCTTCCGATTCGTTCCCGTCCAGCTCGACCACCACCACCAGCAGGTTGGTCCAGGTGAAGACGGCACACTCGGCTATTTTCTTGTGGCATCGCAGTACCGAGTTCTCGATGTCGATCGGATGGTAGTTCATGCCGCGCAGCGTAATCACCTCATCCAGTGCGCCCACCACGTAGACGGCATCGTGCAGCTCCTGCTCGTTACCTGCTCCAACGGTGGCCACCGTATTGCCTGCGTTCGAACTGGTCGTTGAATTTAGTGTGTTGTGACCCTGGTGAATAAATAGTGCGCGAGGTGAGACAAATGTCCAACATGACTGAGGATCGAAATAAAAAAAAAAACAACGACGGAAGCTACCTGTGAATGAATTGATTCGGTATCCGAATCGCGACTAGCTATGCTCGGTGTGGTTTCATCCAGTATCGAACCGGCCTGGGAACACTCGGTGCGCCGCAAGAAACCAAGGTACCCGGTGCGGGCCCACGTATCGTTGGTCGAGCAACCCGTCACCAGCTTGGCGTTGAAATGATCATTGTAGTCCGTTTCGTCGCCGTAGATCGTGAAATAACCGTTCGAGTTATGCGGCGATTGAACCTGGAAGCGACATGCAGGATTGGAAATTAATTAACTGTCCCGAACACAACACAACCCCAGCCAACCATCGACTTACCCAAATCTCCCCTAGATGTGAATCTCCGCACTGCCCCTTGGAATCCGGATTGGCAATGATAACCTTCACGCCTGGCAGCAGCTTGCCCGATTCCACCAAACACAGCGAGTTCGGTGCACCACGTTCAACCAGCGCAACTCGATTGTTTCGTAGCGCCCTCAAATCCACATACACCTGAGCACTTTCGGCCGAGCTAGCACCCTGCACACAGATCGCAGGATTAACGCGACATCCGAACGAGGTCGACACGCAGCGCGTATTTAATCCGAGCGCCTGGAACAGCTTGCAGAACTGTTGCGTCAATTGTACACGGGGACGTTCCTCGGCCACGACCACACAGGTACGCACGCATCCTAGATTGATGTTGCGCTGCTTAAGTGCCTGGATGGAGTTGCTGAGCGCTTTGGTGCACAGTTCGATTACGCCGTACGAGCAGAATGTATCCCGCACGCGGTACTGGGACAGTGTGCTCAGCCAGAGACTAGGGTTGGCTTCCACCTGCGTAATGCGAATGTCGAAAAGAAGGTATGTGAAAGAACCTTTGAAGTGGCAGTGTGAATGGTTGAGGGTGGAAGTTACGTACCTCGTACGGTGCAATCAGTATCGAATGGTGACCGCTGTAGACGCTGATCAGAGTCCACATGGAGAAGCCAAGGCCACAGTACGGATCAAGACAGAGTGCTACATGACGACTAGGGTACAGCTCGCAGGCAAGCTTCAGACTGGCACAGAGACTCGATAGTGATCTGGTTGAGGGAAGAAAAAAAAAGGAAAATGTCAGTCGTTCCATTAAGATGCTGTTTACGTTTGTTTACGCGAAAGAATCCTTCAAATTCGTAGAAGAGATAGTTGAAAAGAGGTAGAATTCCGAGGCGGAAATTCATCCACCTTAAAGAACTTCGACATACGTCTGAACTTGCAGATAAGACAATGCCACAAATATTGTCTGTGATAAAAGTAGCGTTCTTCCGGTTAATCTAACTAGGTTTGTTCTAATACCTACTCACAAGTGAGGGTTTTAACTTCTTATTTATGTAGATAAGTGATTGAACCTTTGAATTGTTTTCTTCAAAACATTGTCTGGGGGCGAAACATCAGCATCGGCAATAAACTAAACAATGGTGCTGATTGTCTATCGAAACAAAACTAGAGCCTGAAGAAGTTTCTCCACTTAAACCATTTTTACCGTGTTCGACGACGAACATTATAAGCTGTACAATGAGCTATATTTTGTATAGAGACACAGGACAGAGAAGGAACTATTGATCCAAATTGAGATAGTCGATGGTCTATTGATTGATTGATTGACGAAGAGTGGTCTAATGTGAGAGATTAAAATGATTTGTGGGGCAGATTCTAATAAGCAAATGGACAACATACCGATGCGTGATGATAACGCCACTTAGCCGACCACAGGTGGACACACTGAAGTCTAGATAGGCCGTCGAATCTAGCGTACTGTTAGCGATAGCTGCAAAGAGCAAAGACAACAAAGCAACGGTGAGTACAGAACCAGACATATTTCCTTAATGCACCATTTCCTTACCGGCCAGCTTCCGTTTGGGGTTGTCTTCGATGTCCAGTATGGTTGGCCAGCTCTTTGGATCGATGGATGTGGCCGCCTCGCGTGACTTCAGCAGCTTGATGATGCTCTGTATCGACAGGATGATACCACTCTTGGATACGTCCACGATCATCCGCACGGTTGGCAGCGTGGTGATGAGATTCTGCGGATGTGGTGGCCGGATAGTTACCGGCACAGCACCCAGATACAGACAGCCGTAGAACGCACAGATCAGATCGAGCCCGGGCGGGAAGATAAGTGCCACATGATCACCCGGGTTCACCTTGCCACGTTCCTGCAGCAGGGCGGCAATCTTCTCCGCCCGTTTGTGCAGTTCGGAGCAGGTGAGCGTCTTGGCGACGGCACCCTTCGAGTTGAGCAACGTGTACAGTACGTGGTCGGGTGATGAGTTTGCACGCCATCGCAGCACGCCCGTAATAAGCTGATGCTACACGTACCAGGGACGGGAAATGAACAGAGAGAGAGAGAGAGATCAAGCGTAAGAAATGGAAACCGTGTGGAAGAGTAGATTGACACACGAACACGGTCCACAGATGAGGACCTCAACCGTCTAGAGACCTTACCTTACGTTCGTTATCATCGGCCAGACCGATATCGCGGCCCTGAGCAGAGGCAAGCCTGTTGCCCTGCACCAGATTGCCGACCATTACCGAAGCCGGACCAACGGAGGCATCTGCACCGCCGACGCCGCCACCGCCAGCCGTACCCGTACCACCGGTACCGGTGCCCGTGCCAAGTCCACCAACGCCGCCAATGTTCGTGGCAGAGGATGAGGATGATGTTCCGGAAATTTGAAGTTGTTGGATAGAGCCTGATTTTAGTGTATGCCATTTTCGGGTTTTGTTTTCGAAAGGGAAGTTTGTTTTTTCGTTTTCGTCGCATTCGATGAGATGAGCAGTGTGGGTTTTTGATTGATTCATGACACGGTCCGGAAGGAGCGAACAGCATTTTGCCGAACAATGCGCACGCCCGAAAGCACACGCAAGGATCCCAAATCAATCCCAGTGTTTCAAAGGAGTGATGTTTCGTGTTGTGGTTGTTGTGTGCGTTATTGTTGGATGTGATTGTGTTATTGTGGTGTATTTTCGTTTAAACAAAAGTGAGAGAAGTAAGTGATGTTTTACGACGAATATACAGCGTGTTCCGTAATAAACGTACGCAAATGAATACAATTTTTGTGTATGTTGTACGTTTGGTGGTGTACAGTAATGTGTCAAATTATTCAAAACAATAAGCACAACAATGAACGTGTGAATAAACGTGATATGTACATGTGGATTGTGATTAAGCGTATATGTATCGTTTGTATGGGGGCGATGTTGATGTGATTTAACGTTTTGATGATGATAGTTATGATGATGATGGTGATGACAATCGGTGATTAGCGTTCGAATAATTGCAGCACACGGAACAACAATCCGACACAACGCAGCCGAAAACAACACACGGGTTGTAATAATTTTTGTTACCATTACCGAAAACCATTAGCCAAGTGTTGAATGTACGTATGTTTGTTAGTTCCAACAGAACGACCACCGTTAAAGAGTTGCGATTATTGGTAAAACAAAATTAACAATCCAAAACCATCAAATCAAATACCATAAACACAATGCACGCATTAGTGCAAGTTTAGTAAAGTTTGCACACGAAGGGTAGCAGATTTTGTAAGTCCGGTTTTTTTTATGGGGAAAGAAACCGTAGAGATCCCCCATCACGATATTGCGTTCGATTATTAGTAAAAACATGATTGCATTCAACGGTTACGGTTACGGCGTTTTGCATGAATTAGTTTGTTTTTTTTTGGTTTTCATTATTTTGTGAGGAGCAGAGCAGCATTTTGAAAAGAAAATTAAGAAGAAGAGAGAAAGAGAGAGAGAGAAAATGATATTAATTTTGAGGAAATGAAAATTATACGAAATTAATGGCGCAACCAACAGATTGTGAAAATAACTAGTACACACTTGCCAATTCATTGTGGAGGAATCTTTGTGATCGGGTTTGGAGGTAGGAAGCACTTATTATGAAGAGATGGATTAGGGACTGGGGATAGCTGGTGTTTTATATCGACAACAGGTCAAAACAGATGCGTTCATTGATTGAGGTTGGAAGAAGAAGGGTTGGCTAGTTGGTTGGTTGAATTTGTGTCAATATGCTAGAAGAAAATCCACCGAAAGTTTATTTGTTGCAAACACAGCGAACGATTGTAGTGGTGACATTTAAGTTTGAGCAAACAATAAATGATTTAGAAATAAGTCACTCGCTCTACAATGGCTGTTCGGTGGTGATGATCTACGTGTCGATGTTATGATCTACTGTTCTAATGTTCTATTATCATGCATAGTGTATAGTTGTTAAGTTCCACAACCGATTGTTGTGTGTGTGTGTGACTTATTCCTTAACATCTAAAATTAATGGATCAGTTATGGCAGTGAGCAAATGTAGTTCAAATTAAAAAATAGAAAACACACACACACATTCTGTTATGTTCTGTTTAGATGGAATGATAATATGTTACTTATTAAAAATGATAGAAGTTTTAGTTAACTCGTCGCGTATGCAATGTTTAAAATCTATTTATAATTTTGTGGTGGGACCACCGATATGTTATGTATCGGGATCTCCAAAAGTACTACTAGTTAAGTTAAAGTTATATTACTTGAGTATGAAAAAAGTATAATTGCGAGGGTTCGCGTATCATCGTTTTCACTCATATTTATATAGGTTTTTTGTCTACAAGTCTATGGATTGTGATCGATAAACTCATATGCGGTGCAGATTGATGTAATGTGCTATACGATAATGTCAACAAATAATGCACAATTGCGTGAGGACACACAGTAAGGAAGCTGAGGTTTGAGGATTCAAAACAAACGTTCGCACATCAAACGCAAAAATGCTTTAGACGAACTAAAACAATACAATATAACTGAAAATTACCGACAAAGGTTCGGCGCCACTCATACACACATAAATACACACATACACACTGATGATTTGTATTGAGAGAATTGCAAGGTGCAGAGGAGAGAGTCTAACGATTATCTTCCATTAAACGTTTGCTCTGCGGTACTTACCGTGGTGAATTTCGCGCGGTTTTGGAAGATTGGTTACGCAGGTATGCGGACACATTAGCACATTGGCCGGATGAAGCGAACCTTCCAGGAACCGTCGACGCGCCTCCGTCAGATGGATACCGCCGAGGGGCGTCTTTGGCAGATGATTCGGTGGTACAAGCGCCAGACAGTAGATGCCGACCTGGTGGATGGAATCGACTGCCTGCAGCACCCGGGACATCCACTGGAATGATTCTTCCTCCGAGCAGTCGGGTCGCTGCTCGGCAATCACACACACACGCTCGTCGCGCAGCACCTTAATGCTGAACACGGCAATACGACCGCGATAGATAAAGCGCATCGGTTCGACGGCCAGTACGGTCGCGATAATATCGTCCGAGTTGTGCTTACGACCTGTGACGGTCATCAGCCCGTCCCGCGAACCACACACAAACACGAGCCCACCCGGACCGAGGAACCCGAGCAGACCGCTGCGCACATACGTTTCATCACCGATCGGTTTGCCAGGAATGGTTTCGCCGTCCTTCGTGACGGGTGCTTCAAGAAGTGGTTGAACCTGTGGAAGTGGATTGAAGGATTAGAAAATTGTTCACCCGCTCAATTGTATGATTAGGCGTTATACCTTGAAGGTTGAATTTGTCATGCCTTCCAAGCCGTAATATGCCGTTCCGCTCGAACCGGAAGTAACGCAAATTTCACCAACTTGATCCGTTTTGCAGAGAACCGGAGGTCCATCAGCACTAACTACAACCATTGTAGCTGCAAAAGAGAAAGAACAGTGCATTAAAAAGAGTTACACCACTTTGTCAAGTCCACGTCGAACACGTACCACTCGGCATAACCTGACCACAGTCTTGCAACGTTAGTGATGTAAGCGAATCTTCACTGTCAACTCGAACCACTCCATGAGACAGTGCTGACATCGACAGAACACCTCGTCCAGTTGCCGACTGGTTGTAACCGCCAGCTGCCGACCGTCCTGGCCGGCGCAACGACACCGTAAACACTTCCGAGCTGCTTGCACACGGACAAATTGCGTCCGGTCGGAGACCCTTCGATTGAAACACGCTCAGGAACTGATCGCAGCTGGACAGTGACCACGGATTGGCACCGTCCGCTACCAGCAGCATCCGTAGCGACGACAGGGAGATTTCCTTGTGATCCTTAGTTGCCAGCAGACCCCAGTGAAGATCTCGACTCTTCACCAGACAGCAGGACGCTCGGTACTTGGTGATGAGTTGCATCCACGATGACGGGCGCAACTTCATCAGTGCGTAAGGTATAAACAGCACATGCATACCGTTTAACACCGACGTGAGAATGCTGTGCCACAGACCGACCTCACGCTTGAAGTCAAGCACACACACGATCGTTTCCCCTTCCGTGTAATGGCAGGCCATCGTGAGTGCTCGGCAGTGGTTGATCATCGCTTGACGCGTTACCGTTACGCCCATAACGCTGCCCTCCTTGTCCGTGGTGTACTCAATGTACGCATTCGAGTCCTCGCTGATGCGATTATTGTTCGTGTTGAAATCTTTCGGCACCTTCGGCAAATGCTCCGTCACGAACCAGTGCAATCGTGGCCAGCCCTTCAGCTTCGCCACCTCACCGGTGGACGACTTCGGGAGACCTTTCAGACAAGCTTCTGAGGTAAGGGCGACGTGGACGCCGCACGAGCTGAGCAAAAATCCGACCTGCTGCGGTGGTGAATCCGAGCTCGAGAGTGGCAGTTCGATCGGGAGCGGAACGAGCCCACGGAACATACAACCGTACCAGGCGGTGAGGAAACTGCAAACAGCAAAACGCGGTACATTAATTAGTAAAAGAGAAAAGAGGGAAACAGAGTCGCCGATGTACTTACTTCAGTGGGTCACTGTTCGGATAGACCAGCGCGACGCGATCGCCTGGCTTAAGAGATACTTGTTCCGGTCCCTTACTGAAGACCTTCGTCGAGAGAGCGTAGGCAATCTTTTGCGCGCGGGATAGCAGCTTGCCGTAGGTAAGCGTTGTTGTCATCTTCCCGTTCGGGTCAAGCACCGTTGCCATCGGCGCCTTGAACGAACTCGTACCGTACCGCTGCAGGGCGGCTTCGAGTGTGCGCGGCAAACCCGACGGTACGATCAACTGTTCGCCCTGAACCGGTGTCATCACGCTGCCTTCCGGTTTCGGTGCATTTGGATCTTTCGGGTTGGCGGCTATTTCTAGCTCGATATCGTTGTCCTCGTAAAACTCGGGCAGTGGTCTCCGTTTCGGACGTTTCAGTGTGTTCAGCAGTTGCTGAATTTTGGCCGACACCTTCCACCGGCCAGCTGTACTCGTGTCTCCCGGTTCTTGATTTGCCAGATTCACGTAGCGCGTTACCCGATCCGCAC